>BPLQ01013769.1:0-57864 GCA_021605075.1 Caerostris darwini
CTTCAATTTAAAATAGTCACACTCGGCATTGGACTAGCTGTAAAGAGATGTGCTATTGAGTCAGTCTCGATGGTGGACTGCAAGGCCAAATTACTTCACCCTTACAAAAATACCTTAATTAACTAACTTAATTAAAACCTACACCCTTACAAAAATTATTATACATTATTATATTATTATTATGTTTAGTTTCTGTAACTTGCCTTACTTCATTTTCAAAAGATTTTAATACCAATATCTAGTTATGGTTGTAATCAAATTTTTTATTTAACGTCTTTCTGTGATGTATGTTTTTAAAAATATTTAAGTGCTAATGAGATTTAAAGTTAGAACACATAAATGAAAAATCTGATCCTAAAATTCATTTCAAATGAAAAGTTCACGTTATAAGCTATATAAAGAAATTATAAGAATTAATATGTACTGTATTCTTTGCTTTCTGATTAAAATTGATTGAATGGATTTTGACAATATTATGATTTGAATTTTTGTGTTGCAGGTTGTTTCTGTATTGATGGTTACACAAAACACTTTAGAATTATGTTTTGGTTTTAAAGCTCTACCTGTATACTCACAGGTTTGTTTTTATTAGTATACAATAATAATATACAATATATATACAATAATTCACAATTTTATCTAGGAATTGGGAATTATGATGAATTTAACTTGGATATAAATTAAATTTTGCCTTTCAATTTCATATAAAATACTAATTTATTTGCTATTGGAATATATATATTTTCATTTATTTAAATTTATCAACCTAGAAAAGAACATTGATTACTGTACTTATATAATAAACATGAAAATTATATGTTTGTATTTATTTACAATATATTACTACCCTAAAACGATTGCTGTTACTAGCTCTTAACAAATTAGATCAAGTTAAAATTTAACAAGTTAACATTTCAACTGAAGAACCCAGACAAGGAATATTTATCTATACATCCTGAAATAAAAATGATGCATAGACTTAATTTTTGAAGGTTTCAATAATGTTTTTTTTTTTCATTTTTTTCCTTTAAAAAGAAGTACAAAATTATTTAATTTAAAATAACTGACTTAAATTTTTTTTAAATATTATGCTTATTTTTTTATTTCAATTACAACATTGGCTTGAGATATATCAAAAAAATTATCCCCTCTTTTAAAAAAAAAAAGTCTTATTAGAATTTCCTTATAATATATCTATATTATCTGTTAGCATTAAGAATTTAGAAATTTTTTTATGAATAAAAAAAACTTTTTTATTATTCATAGTAGCCTAAAACAGTGACCTGTAACATTGTGTCATCAGATGGTTTTGATTGCTATTTAAGATGAAAATTCCTTTAAAACTTCGTTTTAAATTTGCTTTTGTCATAGAAATGAATCCATAAATTCATGGAATATTTTAGCATTGAGATAAATTATATATGTGGGAATAAAAAAATAATAAAAGAAAATGTTTGAAAGGAAATCAAATTAATATAAATAATAAAATGATTATCAATCATAATTGATATTAGTTTTTTCAGTTGAATGTAAATTATATGAAGTTTTTAGTGTATGATATTATTGTCATCATTAAAATAATAAATGATTATTGAGTAACAGCAGTTAACAGTAAATCACTATATGACATTTCTTAGTAAAATATGTCAATCTAAACCAATATAAAAATTCATTGCATTTAAAAAAAAAAAAATTTCGATCAATATATAGAATATTTTTATATACAGCATTATATATATAATGTTTGTGTATTTTAATGTGTGTATATGTATTTATTTTAATTTTTTAATTTAGAATCTTTCTTTGGGGATCAATTCATTATCAACATTTGGACTCCTTGGTGCTGCTCTTGAAATCATACTTATATTGTATCCTTTTTTTATTAAATCTTTTAGAACCCATTTGAAAACAAAAATTGTAAAATAGTAAGATGCTTAGGTTTTTATATATTTCATTTTTAATAAATATTAAACTATTTTTGCAATTTTATTCTAATATCTAAGAATTATATTTTTTGTAAACTAATTGTTTATACAATTATCTGTATATTAGCTACTTCTTATTTTTTTCATAAATATATTTATTCACACAGGTAGTCCTTGACTTGAGATATTCAAAAATTTTTGAGAACTTTTTAGTATTCTATTATAAAAAAATATGTTAATAGAACAAATTGATGAAAAATTTAGTGAAATTGTCATAAAAATCTATTTTACAACTATAGAAGATAACTAAGAAAATTGCTGTTTTGTCAAGAATTATAAAATGAAAGAGAATAAATTCAAAAATTTATTATAAAAGTTTAGCTGAAATAGACAGCATTTTACATTTTTAGGCTCATTAATTAATATTTAAAATATAAATATTAATAATATACTTTATTTAAATATTTATTAGATGTTTGAAATGGTTTTCTTTTTCTGAACTATTAGCATCATTCTTTTCTCAACAGAAAAACTTTTTGTTAAATTTTCTAGAATTTTTTTTCTCTAATCTTGAGGGGATTTTGTCTTGTTGCAGTTTTTACTATTTAAAAGTCATTGGTATAAAGGAAATTGATTTTCTTTTGTAAATATATAATATGGTAATCGATACATAAATCATAGTAATCAGTGATCATCGTGATAATGAGCAGTTTTAACATTTTTCCTGCTTTTCTTAGTTCTAATTTTTTTTATATAGAAGAAACCTGGAAAAATAGTAAAACTCTTACTGAAACCTTGTGTTTTTAAAATCTTTGCGTGTATCTTTTCTTTTTATTTTCGTTAGTAAATAACAGCTTTTTTCTTTTTCTTCAGTATTTTATTTTTACTGTTATTTAGGTAATATGCTTCATCGAAGATCATAATGAATTTATATTCATTATTTGGAAAATGGTCATTATACAAAACTCAGCATTTTCTGTGTTCAGTCACATGCCAATGTAAAAGCCAATAACCATTTTTCCCTCTTTTTTTAAACTGAGTATTAATGATTTTCTATTGCTGTTATAAAATTTTTATTTAAATTTTGCTGCTTAAATACTTTACAATTGATCTGTTTGGTTGTTATATTTTTGTTATTAGATTCTTCTATTTAGTCCTCTGTTTTATTGAAACAAATGAAGTTGTAGCTGCTCCTCAGTATGAATTAAGAAAGACATATATCACTTTGCTGAAGTAGAAAAGTTATTACTTTAAGAAGTTATTTTTTATTATTTGAAAGGAAGAAAAACCTGACAGATAACATTAACTAGGGTCTATTTAACTTTTTGGTTAAAATCAGTGCTGCCTGATATGAAATCGGAAACTTCCATTCAGGTATGGAGGGTTTGATTTATATTTTAAAATTCTAATTCTTTTATAAAAAAATAACGTTTTTTATTTTAATTAACTTTTCTACATTTCCCAGTGATGTCAACTACTATGAAAATTTTTTAAATTAACTATGGATTATGGAAAAAAACCCCTAATATTTCAGTATAAATTTAAAAGAAAAGCCATTTTTGTCTATTATACAATAAAATACTTCCATTCATTTCAAAAAAGATTGTACCAGCTTTTGCAAAAAACAGAAAAAACTATAATACTTTTTTTTAATAATTAAGGAAGTAGTATTTAATCTTACACAATAATATGCACAAATTACTATTATAATTTATAATTTATGTGTTGTTTTCCTTAAAGAAGGATTGAGTTCAATATATAAGTTTAGTATTTGTATGTATGAGCTTTTTGTTATAAATTTTCATGATATTTTTTACACATACAATGTTCATATTTTCATTTCAAAATACTGTATAGCATTATGCATTTAAAAAATTTATATATTTATTACTATATTAAATCTAATTTGTTGTAAAATAATGTTTTAGTAGTATTAAATCTTAAATGAGCGTATTACCAAAATAAAGCATATTTATTTTGGTGAATATTATAGATGTTTTTTTTTCTTTGGTCAGTACATTTTATGTGCTGCTTGATATATATATATATATATATATATATATATATATATATATATATATATATATATATATATATATACATATACAATAACATTTGAATATATATATATTATTCAAATGTTGGTCAAGGTTGTCAAAGATTTGACAACCGTTACAATAACAATTTTCTGATGAAAAAAGCTACCTTCCTGTTTGAATGAATAGTTCTGTCATGTAATAGATATTTTCTATTAATTAAAAACATTACATTTTCGTTATATAGACAAGTATTTAAATAAATTTAAAACTAAAAATGGTAACTAAATTTTGTATATAATTGTGTGTCTTTTAAATATTCCTGGATTTTGTGTTAAAGTATTTCCGAACTGTATTTAAACATCTGTAAAGCCAAACCAAATAACCTATGTTGTACCGAAACTCTTTAATGAAGTTTATACATTTTTATATTTTAAATTATATAAACTAATATTAACATTTTAACTTATATAAAAATAAAAGCCTTTGGCTTATATTTTTATGTGATATGTACTTCTATTGATTTTTCATTTATCTTCTTCTTACTTCTTTCTATTTTCTTTTTTCTCTCATTCAGCTTGTGTTGCGATATCAGTTAAGAAATTTCATTCTGTTTGAGATGTCATAATTTTATTGTCCAAAGTATAAACGATGTAATTTATCATGCAATTCTTATTTGTTTAAATTTTCATTCAACTTGGAGAGTTCTTTCTTACACAGTTTGCATTTTCATTATATTTTGTTATAAGTAGTGATTTATACGGAAACGATGTATAAGAAAGAAGTATGAAATACTATTTAATCTTGTATTTTTATCTTCTGGAAGAAATAGACATAATTATAATATTATAATATAACAAAGCAACAATAGTCATTTTAATAATATGTAATGGAAAAAGTATCTTTGAGTGTACTAATTTTCTAAAAGTAATTTTTAAACAAACCAATGGTACAGTTGACAATTGTAGCAGCATGTAGATCACATAGGCATTTGTTATTATTTTGCTTTCTAACTTAAAAGGAGAACTACAGCTTCATTTTTTTTTATTAATCTTTTTTATAAGTGGTTTAAAAATGTGTGGTTTTAAAGTATTTGTTATTAAAATGCGAAATTTCCTCTATAATTTAAGAAAGCAAAATGCCTTTTTCTGTACGACAGTTCTCGTGCTTATTTAAGCAGAAGTCAAAGGTTTATTATTGGACATTAATCATAAAGCCAAGGACAAGGTGTGACATTATAACAAGTGGCATTACTTGTCAAAGCCATTTTTACAAGTAAAAAGGACTGGAAAAAATTATTATTTCTTAGTTGTATACTTCAAAACACCAAATACCTCCTCAATTTTAGTGGAAACGATAAACATGCATTATTTTATTATTTTTTAATTGGTTAAAATAATTAGTAATATTAATTATATGAAAATATAAAATAATAATTAAATCTTATTACTCATTTATTGATAAAATGTTGATTGTATTTCGTAAAATGATATAATAAAGTAAAGATTATTATAATTATCAATGATTTAAAAAAAATATAGTAAATTTTCTGAATTTGATTAAAGATACCTCTGGTGTACATCAATTATTGGTTTGTATTCGCTACCTCTGTTTTGTTATCTTAAGCCAAAAGTTAGAAACACATCTATGACTCAAGTTATTGGAAACTGTGCTGTATTACTTATTTTAAGTTCAGCCTTACCTGTTTTGGCTCGTAGTTTGGGTAAGTTAATTTCTTTCAGTTTCGTAATTAATGTTTAATACATTTTTTTACATGTTTAATACAGTAAATAATGACATTTTTTATTTTTAGGTATAACCAATTTTGATCTGCTTGGTGATTTTGGCCGAATTAACTGGTTAGGAAACTTTTATATTGTGGTATTTCATAATATTGTATTTGCTGCTACAGCTCTATTGTGCTTGGGTACTAAAATTACTGCTACTGTTCGCAGAGAGTTGTATAATAGAATATGCAATTTTCATCGAAATTCCTTTTTCTATTTCTTTAATATATTATTTTAAATATCTGAAAACTGTAAAATGCTCTGATTCAGTTAATTGGCATTTTTTTTATATAATTTTCTATGTTATTAGTTATACCCATTTTTACTAAAACTGTGATACATTTATACATGAAAGAACTTATTTATTAACTATGTCATTTGACATATCTTGCATGTGTCAAGATTTTGCTCATGTTTTGACATTGATATACAAAGCCTTAAAAGAAGGCATGATATGACTTGATCTAAATTGGTAGTTGGACTACTTTTATAAGCATCTGTGTTATTTATTTGCAACTTACTTCACATTCAACGATTCTTAGTTCACTAATATACTTGTACTGTATTTATGAATTTCTTATCTACATTTTCTGTTGTACTAGGATATGCATAGCATTCATATTGTCATTTTGCAATATAAGTAAATGTTCCTATCATTTGAAGCAAAGCTGGTGTCAGTGTAAAAAATTTTATCATTGATTTTATTACTCTAGTCAAACCATGAGATGTCATTCCAAGTCAGTAAATATTTCATTCTGTGTCATCTTTAGATTTGTTTGTTGACATTTATATTATATTCCAACTTATTGTTGTTTTTTCTCAAGGTAGGGTAAACTTCGCTTTTTTTTTTTTGTGATTTTCAAATATCCTTCAAAATGTCAACCAGTCACAAAAAAAGGTAAATATATAAAATAAAAATAGTTTCATGATATTATTTTTTCTTAAATTTTCTTATGCAATAGGTGTTATACGTGGGTGAGGGAGAGATTTTATTAAAATATACTTTCACTTAAACAAAATAATATTAGCCTTTATTGTATTCTAAAATATGCAAGTTGTTCTTAAATAAATTATAGGGATATGTACTAGAAATATTAAACACTGCATCAAAACTCATGCAACTGTATTTAAACGTTGCTATCTGAGCCGAATTGACATACATATCTTAAATCTTAATTTAGATTTTAGCAATTACGTTCTTTTTGAACATTTCTGAAGTTACAAAATTTCCTTGTATGCATTTAATAGTTATACACAATACTAAATGCAGAATAATGAAGATTTGACTTCTTAGATTAATTAAAAGTGCTTATAATGCAAATTTGACTGGGTTGCATAATAATTTATGTGAGGAACGGATTGATAAAATTATAAAGAAATTATTAGAGGGCTATTTTATCCCAACTCAACTGCTAGTTATTTAAAATAAAAGGTATTGAACTACTTTTAAATTTGAAAGAGGAAGTATTTGCTAAATTTTTAATAGAACCTACACAATTTTCTGAACTTAAGTTTCATCATTATGTAGACAGTTATAATTTACCCCAAATCCTTGCATTTGCAGAAATTTTATTTTATTATGTGTAATAAAATCATTAAAATTGGAAATACATCTTAAAGAGTTTTCTCTCAGCTTTTCGTCTGCGAAATCTAAAAAAATATATACAAGTATGTTTTTATATGAATTTAAAGATTAAAAAAATATTTCAAAATAGCTTAAAAGCTTTTTGTTCTTATTTGCCACTGAACTTCCATAATCTAAGTATGTAAGTACATCAGATACTAGTTTATTTACTAATAGAACATCACATAAATAACAGTTAATCCTTGAGTTTCTTCATTTTCATAAGAGAAAGGAAGTTTCGTTTTCTAATTGATCTTTTTTTTAGATTCATTATACTTGATGTTGGTTTGACATCATGATTAATTTTTGTTATGGAATTAGATTTTATAATTGAAAAATGTTTTAAGTGTAAAATTTCTGTTGTTGATGATGTGCAATATGTTGTAGAAAATGTTAAGATAGAGGGATAATATGAGAAGCATGCTAATTTGCTTTAAAATTTAACATGTAAATTGTGATTTCATTTTTTTAAAGTACTTCACAATTGTTTTTCACCAGTTTTTTTATTTTTAAATAAGTTATGTATTTTTTTTTTCACAAATTTAAATTTCATAGATATTTTTTCATGTAATTAATAGTATTCAGTTTAAGATTTCTGATTTAAAAAATAAATGTATGCTTTTAAGTGTTATTTTTAGTATGTTGAATTTTTATTCTCTTAGAAGTTAAGCCAAAGGTTTTGTCATTTATCATTAAGTAACTAAGGAGGTTCTTATTCCACAGTATCTTTATGATTCTGTGTTTAGATTTTCTAATGATGGGTTTTAGTAGCTTAAATATCACTTTATTTTGTTTTATTAAAAGTTTTTTAGAATCTCAATGTACAAAAAAAAAAAAAAAAAAAAAAAAATTCATCTGCTTTTAAGCTATTTATATTTTAAATATTTTCTAAATTTATTTTGATTTACTAAAGATATATTCTTTTTAGAAAAGTTGCTTTCAACTTGAAAATTATTGTAATGTATTTTTATCCAACTTATTATTTTCTGTTGTTGGTTTTCTTTGATTATTGTTATTAAAAATTAAGCTCAATAAATATCATAATTAATCTTCATGTTTTTAATTGTGTATAAAAAGGGGGTATTCAAAAATGTTTTGTCAAAATTTTTTTTTCTAACAGAATTATATTTTTAATATTGGGCATGTTGATTTCATAATATTTCATAATTTGACATTCCTTGTTTTAATTTTAAATTTAGTGAAGTGCTTAGTAAGCATTTATGAGCTTTTAATGTGTCAAAGTACAATTTAAGGGCTTTCAAGGCTGTGATTGTTTTGATATACTGATTTTAAATGTTAATATTGAACATATCACATTCATTGTAGATTTAAACCATTGACAGCTCATTTTTGTGTAGCTATATAGAATTTAATTCATATGTTTTCAGACATTTTGTATTTGGTAAGTCAATGTTCATTAGAAAAAAAATGCAGTGGAGCATTTTCATACATATACTTTTATTCATTCATTTCTTGTCACATTCAAATAATATTTTTGGTGTTTTACTTATGTAAAAATATATTACATATTTCAATTTTTTTTTAATTTATACTTTTTATAGTGTGTATAACAGACTTTTGGCATTATATTTTAAACATTAAGACAAAAAAAAAAAAAAAAAAAAAAACTATTTGTGTCTGACTATTTATTGTAAAACGTGGTTGTAAACATATATTTTGAAATGTGAACAAATGTTGGTACTATTTTTGGAAGTTTATTTTAAAGATATTCTATATTTTACTATGGTATTTTCCATCTTATGATTGCAAAACCAAAGAGTTTCGTGCTTGATTAATTGTTATAATTGTAGATTACTTTTATATAAAATGTTTTAATAACATAGTCATTGATTGTTATATAACTAGTCATCAGTGAATTTAAAAGTTTCATTCATTTGATATGAATAATTAAGGTTTTTAACAAAATTAACGCACATTGACTGTTTCTTTACATGTAGGGTTAACATTTTCTTTTACAATTTTTTGCATAGAACTAATATTTCAAATTTATATAAAATATACCATTTTTTCATAGTTTCAAAATTTGTGCTTAATGGACTTTTATTTTAGTATACTGTTCCTTGATTTTATTGCATTACATTAAGATAAAAACTTAGTTAATTCATGTTATTTGGCATATTTAAATGTCTCTTGAATATATTCACATACCTGCCAACTTTTACAGTAAACTGTAATCTTTCCTTTAATTTGTATGAATGCTTTTTTATAATTTTTTATATTTTTTTATAATTTTTTGGTCTTTTAGAATAAAAGTTTTGTGATATAAGATATTTTAAATGGGTTTATTTTGAAACACCAGAATTTTATTTTCTCATTTCAGTAAAAGAAATATGCTAAATGTAGCTAAATTGAAAACTATTAACAGTGTTCTTAAATAAAATCTTCTCTGTGAAATAATGATGTTTTTTTAATGTATTTGTCAGAATAATGCTTTGACAATTTTAATGTTTCGTATAATTCAATTCTGATTATTTTTCCTTTCTTCCTTTTCTACTAAATTTTATGAACACAAAATACAAATTAAATTGTCAGTTGTCATACTTTTTTTATAGTGATTTAGTATTCGACTTTTCTCTTAATATAGAGCTTTTTTCATCTTAATAAATTTTAAATTTAATAACTATTATTTTTTGTTAAATACTTTATTTTACTCTTTCAGTGCTTAATTTTTCAAATTTTATTTTACTCTGCAATTTTTTCCATTTCCCTGCTGTTTTTTTGCCGTTTTGAAATTTAGTATTCACTTACAAAATCAATATATTATAGATTTTTGAGGATTGAAAGTTCACTCATATAGGAGAATTTAACATTCTGTTAGTAAACTTAACTTTGAAAAAATTCTAAAATTCAATAAAATTTTAGATATTTTTTCAAAATTTCTTTAAAAGACTACTGTAAATGGTTTATATAGCAGAAATGGGTTATATTACATTTGTTGTATATGTATTCAATTATTTTGTAATTATTTTCAGTATCAATTTATAAATTTTATTATCGGCAATACATATCAATAAGAAATTGACTTTTGATGTGTCTTTAATTGTGCTAACTTTATGTAATCCATCATTATAACATTATTAATTTTTTTGTGATTACAATTTTCAAAAATTGGCTGGTATGTGTGTGTAAAAATTTGAAACTGAGAAAATCTCTTCCTTCAATGACAGTTTGTAAATGATGTTAAAATAATTAAAATGAAAATTCATATAAAAATAGAATATAAGTTAGTCTTTTTACGGATAATGAAATAAATATATAATATTAAATATATACTGATATCTTTTCTGATATATTTGAATTTAAAAATTTCTTGATGATTTCATTTTAATCTTAATGAATTTTGGAAGTATTTAAAAAATATATATATTATTTTGCCCTTTATTATGATTGTATTCTTTATTATTTAGTAAATAGGAGCATCTTTTCAATTAAAATGAAAAAATATAGATATGATGCTCTGTGAAGGGAAGATTTCTTTAAGTAAAATCTTTTATTATTCATGTAATGAAATATGTGTAAAAGTTAAGGGAAAATAATTAAATAAAGGGATTGATACTTTTGTTCTTTTAAATGAGAAGAAACTGAAATTTATTATTTTTTAAGTAGGAATGTGTGTTATAAAAACTTTGTTCCTACATGCATTTGTATTGTGAGTAATGCATGAAACATTTATATTTGACAATAGCTTTTTTTTCTCAATTTGAAGCTGTATTTATGAATCAGTAATTTAATCACCATGACAAAGATTTAAATTACTGTACATACTACTAAAGTTATAACAATTTTTTTGTAAAAGACATTTCACTTTAATATTGTAAGATTTTGAAAAATATGATTCTATCAAGGGGATTTTTCTGAAGATATCTGATGTGTTTATAATTATTGTACAAAAAAGATTTATGTTAAAAAAATATACATCTTGAATGTTTTATGAGAAAAACGCTTGATTCTTATTTTGAAATTGTGGTTGTAGTTAGGTTGTGATTGGAAAAGAAATATTTTTAGAAATATTACTACAGTTGCAGAACTATTTTCAATGAAAAGGAGATTAAGCATATTTAAATAAAACGGTGCTATTCCAAATTATTGATTAATCATTTATTAAGAATTGTTTTGTATAAAAATATCTGCTTCTTTTAGAAATTGAGTGTTTTCTTAAAACCTTTATTAATTTATATACTATTGCTTATTTTTTCTACCATGATTTTCAGTCGTTCCAAAAGTAAGATATGTATGACATTTTTTTCTATTCACAAGAGCATCAATATTAATTCAATAAAAATTTGCTGTTATACTTTATTATTTCAGATTATCCTAAAATTAGGGCTTAATTTTGTAGAGTATAAATAAACAAACTAAAATAGCAGATATTGAATTTTTGTATCGATTATTGGCAGCAGTATTTTTTTAAGAAATTACATCTTATCAAATTTTTTGGTGACTATATTTCTATTTATCTATATATATTTATAAGACATTTGATTATAGCTAGTTATTCATATATTATTGTTGTGGAAAGGTTCATCCTGTTGATATTAATATCACTTTAGCTTTTTGCAGTTGATAACTATATGAGATATTAATTCTTAAGTAAATCAAATTTTTCTGTCTAAATTTTTTACTTGTCATTTAGAAAAATGTCGTTTTTTATTTTCTGTCTAAATTTTTTACTTGTCATT
The DNA here is from genome assembly GCA_021605075.1 of Caerostris darwini. Classification (NCBI taxonomy): domain Eukaryota; kingdom Metazoa; phylum Arthropoda; class Arachnida; order Araneae; family Araneidae; genus Caerostris; species Caerostris darwini. The sequence goes on from BPLQ01013769.1 coordinate 12,073, forward strand.
TAGAAAGATGTCGTTTTTTCTGAATAAAATTTTTGATTAAGTCACTAACAATATTCTTAAAACAGTTTTTCATATTAGTTAGAATGGCGTATGAGCATGTCATTATGTGTCATTATTAATTGTTTAAATCTTGAAGTTTCCTGCTGATAATGTCAAAATATCTGAAAAAGTGTATCTCATGTGTTTCTCATATATTTTATGACTGAATTATGTAAATTTGCTAGATGCTATTTTTTGGTAAGATTTCAAAACAAGATATTGGTGCTCTCCATTGTGTAGATTAATATAATTTTCAAATGATCGCAAATTTTTTCCATTTTTTTCTAACTATGCATTACTATGCTTGAAATGTTTAAATTTTCTAAAAGTTTATTTTTAATTTATGTAAATATAAGTATGAAATCTATATCCCATAATATTACTTTTGGAATGACTTAATATGTATGTATCAGAAATTTAACCAAATTTTTTTTAGACCAAACTGATATTTTTTTAATTAAAGAAGTTATTGCTTATGTCATCTTTAAAAAATTATATTAGTAATTTGAAATGTTTTTTGAGTTTACTTTACAATGTTTGTGTAAGATTTTTGTAAAAGTAGTATACATTTAAACGTAACCATATGCTTCTGTAATTTATTGAATGTGCTTGAAGTGTAACTAAGTGTATCATTTATATTACTTTGGAATTGTTATTGTACTCTGTAATTTCAGTGGTAAGCAAAAGTTATTTCTTGTAAAGTATATTGAATATTTTTTCCACTAATGTATCAAATATATATGGTTTTTGCTGAAAAAGAGATTGAAAATAAAATTTGTATGAAAATAAATTTTGTTATTACGTTTTTTTAAAATTTTTTTTTATTATTTATTTTTGAAGGTAGAATAAGAGATCATAAAAGAAATTGGAGAAGTAAAAATTTTCTTTATTTTTGTATTGAGATGCATGTCAACAGATTTTTAACTGAATTATAAAAAAAACAATTTTACATAGATAAAATAACTATCTCTATTCATATTTAACTAAGATATTTTACATCTATTTGTTTTTCTCCATAAATGTCAATGATCAGTTTTGATGTGAAGATAAAATCCATCGGTTATTTATATTTATTAAAAACATTTTCATTTATAAATTTAGGTAAATATTTTTATTTGAGTCATGTTTGGTTTTTTATTGAAGTCATGTATTACATTATAAATTTTGTATATGTGTTTGAAACAAATATTTTTACAAATATATTTAATTTTATGTTTGATCTATTCATAATAAGAGGATTTATTTTAAATCTTCGTATTGATCTTAAAAGACCTATACTTTTTAATTAACAATAAAACTAATAAATTTTCCTGGAGCAGTTAAAGAGGAATTAACTTTGGAAGATATGACACTTTGTCATTTTACGAAAAAACAAATGCTAGGTCAAAAGAAAACTTTATTTAAGTTTCGTATTCTATGTTCTACCATATTGTAATGCATTTTTTTTTTGAAACTAAGTGTTAGTTTTATTAACATGAATTAGAAAAAAAAAAAAAAAAACCCACTGGAATCTTAAAGAGATAAAATTCTTTGTGTAAAGTTTAGGAATTCTAAATTAATTTTTTTTACCTTAAATTATATTCACAGTTGTCTTCTACAATTAAAATTTCACTGGATAGTTAACTTTAAGCATCCCAATATATATGTTTTAGAAAAGTATAATCATAGAAAGGAAAGAGAAAAATATTTGCTATCCTAAGAAAATATTCAGCATAAACTGAAGGCTTGTTAGTTATGGTACCTAAAAGATAATTTTATATATATTATATGCTGGAATATGCATTACTCTTGAATCTCTGTCAAATTAATCTTGAAAGAATACTAAGGGGGAAAAAATGAGTATTCAATGTCTTTAAAAATGTATATACATTACTCAAAAATAAGAAACAAAGAACTGATAATGAAATCGGGGTTTTTTTTTTTGTTTTTTTTACTTCCTTTCCCCATGCATTTAAGAGAAATTTGCAAAAAATTTTTTTGGCCAGATTAATTCTTATTTTAATAAAATGCAGGAAATAAATGAAACGTGTTTTTTATGTGTAAACGTGTTGTAAGCTAAATTGAACGAAGAATGTTCAATCAGAACTTTTACCTAATACCATATACATTCTAGTTGAAAATAAGCCACATGCATGCTTTTAATAACAATGTTTATCTCTCACTGTGGTAGTAATGTCCATTCTGTGAAAGTGCATGATGAAACTCTTGGAGAGTATAAAGTTTGACAATGCCACCATCGAGTTATCTCCTTAACATGTGTTAGTCAATCATACTCTATTGGTTTCAGATTTTTTGATCTTGTAGATTATTGCATAGGTAGGGTTGTTACACTCTCAGTATTTTGTGAACTGTTCGAAACTCAGTGTTGTCATACATTATTCACATATTTTGTATCAGTATCTATTGCAGCAATTAATAGGCGAACAATTGTACTACATAGAAATCTAATATTAATTCGTCTCTTATCTAATCTCGCTATCTGTTACTGAGCCACCGGAAAAACATAATCATTGTGAGCATCCATTGCTTTTCTTTGCTGTCAATTAATTGATTATCTCGGTAATTTTTTCATTTTATGATAATTTTTTTTTTCGACATTGAATTCCAAATACTCCACAACAAAATTTTTTGAGAATTATTCTGAATGATCGAGATTCATCCCTAAAGACCCATTCAGACAAGAACGAGTACCATTCGCGAACCCAGTAAAAACCAGTTTGACAGAGCCCCTACGAGAAAATCATGTGTCTCAACTTCGCTCCAGCAAAAGTCGTTTTTTCCCCCGCACATTAAAGGTACCCCATTTACGACCAGCTGTCACACACAGCCACAAATAACGTGGGCTGTTTTCGCTGTCAAACTGAGACGTTCGGAACGTAAGCCTGGACGGGCGCTAAAGAGTGCTTTATTTCAATTTTTATGTTCATGAACCATTTTAAATATATTCTTGCATGAAGTTGGGAGAAAGGGACACAAAAGGACCTTTAGACAGGTACTTTAAATGGAGCCTAGGCAAAATAATTTGATCAGTTATGTCTTCTTATGTTAGTGGGCAAGTTCGAAATTTGGATTTTTGCTGTTGGTGATTTACGACATTTGTTATGTAATATAAAAATTTATCATCTGCCGCTGAAATAAACGTGGAATTCGAATCCAGGCATCCTGTGTCTGTTTTACTACTTTGTTTACAATTTAAAAGCAAACTTTTGATTACAATGATGATAAGTTGTCTTACAACATTCGATTAGCTTCCAATCCTTCAACCATTAAGTGCAATTTAATACTGGATAATTTCTGGATTTTAGGATCTTTTAACTTCAGGTGGGGAAACATATAAAAATAGAGGCACCTTTTTTAATATATAGGCTTGTTTTGTCTACAAGATTATATTTTAAGCAAATTTTGTTTGTAAATTTGACATCAGCAATGAATGCTGTGCTCAGTGTGTAAATTTGTTTTTGTTTTCCGGTATTAAATTGGACATGACTATATTTATATCAGGGTATTTATTGATCTGATAATAATAACTAAATAATATGTGGAAAAATTTGTTAAGGGAATATTATTGGGGATTAACGTTATTTTCTGTTATGAGGTGAATGTCTTCTGAAAAACTTCTAGGTATATACTATACCTATATATACTAAAAAAAAAAAAAAAAAAAAAAAAATTTTTTTTGATGACTAGCATAGAATTTCATTAATCTGAGTGCCTGTCTTATATATTCCTAAAATTTCTTGGGTTGTAACCCAAATGCATTGCATTTTGAATTTCTTCTACGCTTTATTATAATTCTACAAATTTAAAACAAAAGCCAAAATTACCTTACGAATGAAATACTTTGACATTCCACGGAAAAATTATCTCCTCAGAACTTACTATCTATGATGAATTGGATTGAAACACGTTTTTGTGGTGAGATTATAAATAGATTCCCTCAATATTGAATTTAAATAAGCCCCAATAAATATAAAAATAATATGAAATAAATCATTATTATAATAGGGAGCAAAATTTGTTTTAGTATTACGTCATACACGGCAGCTATATAGCAGGGGTGAATGTTTTCTGAAATTTCTGTAAATTCAGAAATTTTGATGCTTCCAGTTTCGAAAATTTCATGTTACCGTTACAAAAATTCCAGGTTACACATTCCAAAAATACACCAATCTTCTCCGAAAATCTTTATTTCTCCATCTCTGAAAAAATATATTTAAAAAAAAAATCATGATTTATATAGGCTTTCTTTCAAATTTCATACTGCAATTTTGCTGGAAATTTTGTGTGTGTGTATGGGGGGGGTGTCTAATGTACAATTTCCGAATATTTGAGTGACTACCATAATCACACCTAGAATTTTCCTGTATTCACGAATATATATCTGACAAATTGCCATATATCAGAAGATCTTTCTTATCCAAATTTTAATATCTGCCAAATTCATGGTAAGAAAAGAATTGTTTTAGTATACTATTCATTCACCAGTTGCTGGTACGTAGGAATAGCTCTGATCCCCTAACAACGGTAAACAATCTTAGCCATTTCATGGAACAAACGGGAATAAGAACTGCACAGTGCTCCCATTAAAAAGAATTATTTCGGGTGAATTAAACTATCCATATCAGATTTACTATAAATGCTATAATTTGAGAGAAAAAAAGTTGTATATTGTACAAATACTTTATATTCTTTAAAATATATTGTACAAACACTTTATATTCTTCAAAATATATTGTGCAAATACCGTGATGGGTATTCTGTACAAATTGAATAATTCACGTGTGACTGACATGCCAGAGATTTTAAAGATAAACTTAAAGTTAATCGGTGGTTATTAAATTATTACTTTTTTACTTATCGTGCAGGGCTGTAAAGACTACTATTAAAGAGGCAATACTATTAAATATTAATAACATAATACAATTTAATAATAAGAAATTAAAAATTCAATATGTATTTATTAATATTTTGTAAAATAATTTCTTCACTATCAAGTAAAATAATTATAATAATAGTTTAGGTAATCGCAATTTTGATTGCATAAATTATTATTATTTTACTTGAAGCTGAAGAATTTTTTGAGAGAAGTAACAGGTTTGCACCTCTTCCTTGCTTCCTCGAGTTCAAAGGAAGTTTATTCCAAGTCTACAGACATGCCATGCTTATAAACATGTCAAGACTGACTCGTGGCACAGTGATAACAAGTGCCGATTGTTAGCATTAGAGCTGAGGTTCAATCTGCTGGCGACATTATTTCAAAAATGGCGTTTGTGATGTTCAGCATCTTGCCTCGTTAGTCAGGTTACCTGGTGGGAGATTTTCGGGTTTTTCTCCCATACGACACCCAAATGCGGGATAGCCTATATCGCTAAAAGTCCTCCCGGAAGGCACTGCCTTCCTTCTTCAGCGATTCGGAGCCAAGTCAGACTTCCACTTACGGGTGCTCCATCACAACAGAAGCTGCCCCCTTTCCTTCCATCCTTGAGTAGCCTACTCATAGGGTGTCAGTCTGGAGCTGCCGGACATTGAGGATTAGTCGCAACAACAACAATAAACACGTTACGTTTCGGTTCTGTTTAGCTTGTTTGGTTTCGAACGAAGCTGCCTTTGGTTTGGAAATTTAATTCGCTATGCACCAGGCTACACCACGCTCTGTTCATGCAAAATAAATCAATAAATATTTCTTTTCAGCTATCTTTGAATATCTCTTAGTAAATCATTGATGTTTACATGTTTTAAGCAAATAAAAAATTTATAGGAATATATTTCTATAATATAATGGTTTTTGTATTCATATATTTTTTAAATAATTACATCTTCTGGCTGGATGCGTATATTTTATAAAAATCATTTATATTAAAAGCCTATTCAATTACAGTTCAATTGATTTCGTTCTATACCTTGTTAGCTTATCATGTATTCGCAGAATTCTATGAATTGAAATTTTTAAAATGCTCATCATTAAAATGTTTAAATACTTGCTACAATTTATTATGCTTTCATAATATTTTTAAGTTCTTTTTAAATAATGTTCGAAAATACTTAAATTATCTGAATTACCTTACTTAAATAATGAATGCATTATATATAAGTATTTTTTAAAAGACGTTTTTCCTTTCTGATCTGAAGCTTTTATTAATATGAAAATATTGTGTTCTTAAAAATTAGTTTTTGATTCGTTACAACACATTTTTTTTTTTTAAATAAATTTACATTAAAAAAAAAAGAGAAAAATTGACTAATGGATTTCTTGCGTTAAAAAAAAAAAAAAAAAAAATGCGTCGCATATTATAAGGCATTGATAAAAGAAATCATACATAATGAGCAAGAATAAATTACTTAAAATAAGATACAAATACTACACATATATTTATATGCATTTCATTTGGTACCTTGTGTAATTAACAGTATAATATTTAAATGACATGTATATGTAATATGAACACAGTTTGCTAAATATTTTAAAACGCATAAACGCTAATACAGAGATCCAAGGAGTGAAACTGGCTACTTTTATATTAGTTGTATTAGCATGTATACTAACAAGTTATAGTAGTGACTTATGAACTTAGTTAATAAAAATTCTCTTATGATTGATAATGAAGAATAATTTTATTACGAATATTAAATTGGCTCGATTGATTGTTATTATTGTTATTGATTATTATTACTAGCTTTTATTGTTATTAAATTGGCTTGATAAATTATTAAATTAATTGGTGTATCAGATGAAATGAAAACATCTAAAATCTATAATTTAATACCACTATAGAACAATAAAAATGCAGATGACAAGAATAATATTTATGAAGTTATTATATACAATGGAGAAAGAAGTCATAAATTTTGCTGAAAATTCCAGTGTTAAATTTTCAGTCACTGGAATTATCACTGGACAAATTCCAACTAAATGCGTATGAGGTGCTCCATTTAAAAATTTAATTTTTGTGAATGATAAAATACAACAAAATCATAGTCATCACCCACTTCGATCTTCTGAAAGAATACATTGTGTCAAATAAAGTAAAGAAGAGAGTTAATAATTTGATTAAAGTAATACTTAATACACTGAAGTGACAAAAGTCATGGGATAGCAATATGCAAATTTTCAGATGGCAGTAACCGCAGAAATCAATGTGGGACGTACAAAGGACTGAGCACGTGAGCATATCGGTTGGTCCCTAGATGAATGAAAAACCGTGGCCTGGTCCGATGAGTCACGATTTCAGTTGGTAAGAGCTGATGGTAGGATTCGAGTGTGGCGCAGACCCCACGAAGCCATGAACCCAAACTGTCAGCAAGGCACTGTTCAAGCTGGTGGTGGCTCCGTAATGGTGTGGGCTGTTTTTTCATGGCATGGACTTGGTCCTCTGGTGCGACTGGACCGAACATTGACTGGAAATGCTTATGTTCAGCTACTTGGAGATCACTTGCAGCCATTCATGGACTTCATGTACCCAAACAACGATGGGATTTTTATGGATGACAATGCGCCATGTCACCGGGCCACAACTGTTCGCGATTGGTTTGAAGAACATTCTGGACAATTCCAACGAATGATCTGGCCACCTAGATCACCCGACATGAATCCCATCGAGCATTTATGGGACATCATCGAGAGGTCTGTTCGTGCCCAAAATCCTGCACCATCAACGCTTTCACAATTATGGACGTCTATCGAGACAGCATGGCTCAATATTCCTGCAGAAGACTTTCAACGACTTGTTGAGTCCATGCCACGTCGAGTTGCTTTGCACTTCGCCGGGCGAAAGGAGGGCCGACACGATATTAAGAGGTATCCCATGACTTTTGTCACTTCAGTGTATAAAATATATCAAATTTTCGTATATGTTTACAATCCCTTCATATATCTTACAATACCTGCAGAGATGATTTCAGTGCATTTGATAGTTCATCGGCAGCTCATTATGTAAGGTGATGTCCATTAATTATTATTAATATATCTATTTATTTTATATATTTAATTGTGAGTAAAGTTCTGGAAGATTTTCTTAAATTACGGCTACACATAATTAAACAACATCATCAATCTGGTTACGTTGATCCGTTGGGCTTTTTGGGAATCGTTGGGTTTTTTTCGTTGATCCGTTGGGAAAAGTTTCGTCATCCTCTATAAAAGAATCAAAGATTTTAAATTTGAATAACATTGTTTTTTATATATACAGCTGGTTAACAAAATAATGGAAATAGCTATAGAGTTTGTGAAGAGAATTCATTTTAATGACATATATATATATAACTATCTATATTTTCAAAACTTAAGGAAAAATAAGAAAATTTGCAATTACATGGTGAAAAATAAAGAATTTTTTTTAAAAAGGTGCTCTATAAGCTATAACAGAACTGCATTAGACTATAATACGCAAATTAGTGGAGCTACTGTCGTTTGGCGTCATTAGAGATGGGGATAAATAGGGATTTAAAGGCATCTGCATCTTTTACGACTGGCGTACCGATTACGGAGTACCAATGAGGATATAACCCCTTAACCTCCTCATCTTAATTCATAGATAAAATGTACGATTATAATTCGCTGCTTTAATGTTAGTAATGGAAGTATGACAAGATAATATTTCTGAATTAAATAAATGGTACTAAAATAAATAAATAAATGAAAAAAAAGTTAAAAATACTAAAAATAAATAAAAGTAAAATACAAAATGAAAATTTAAAAATAAAAGAATTTAAGTTTAAATTCAGTACAATTAGGGACCAGTTGTCGATGCCATAAGACTATTGAAAAAGTAAACAAAACAGTGAAAGGGTTATGCTGAACGGTGAGAGACGTGATGTTGATTTGCAAAGTAAAAATGATTAATGATTATCCTAAAAAAAAAAAAAAAAAAAAAAAAAACCCACAAAAAAAGCAATTTTTTTTTTATTTATTTTATAATAAAAAAAATGTTTTTTTTAAAATTTTTTTTATTCATTCCTTTTCTTTTACTGCAAAAAGGGTTTTACGAGAAACGACTTAATTTTAAATGGTACTGGCGATAGAGAGCTATCAATGGGATGCAGCTTTCAGGGCGTTGTGAGAATTATGAAAGCGTCAAGGCAGAGTAAAATGCGACATTTGTAGTCCCTTTGTCGTATGCAGGAGCTCAGAAACTTTGCTCCCTGAATGATATCGATCACCTTTCCCCTGCAGGACTATGCATCGTTCAGTCATCGGTCATCACTGTGCCTCTCCTCAAGGTTGCCGAACATTCTATCACGAGTAAAGATGTCCAGATTTTTTTGTTTTTTTTGTTGACATATTAGATGTAAGAACTCACTTGAACTTGCAGAGAATATTTTTATAATGCTTTTCTTTTTATTGTAGTCTTGTACTGCTCGCTGTTTTGCGCGCCCTCAATTGTGACTGCTTGTTTTTGATATTTGCATGCGAATCAACAACAACAAGATGATGTTAAGAAGTTTAATTAAAAGTTTGAAATTTCATTAAAGATAAATTGAAATCAAGAACGTATGTAGCGAAATAAAATGTTTGAATAAAAAGTATAAGAAAGAAAAGAATGCACACTGCTCGTAGTGCTGTCTGACTCATCTGCATTTTTGATATTTTTGCTACCTGTATAGGGTGGAAGCAAAAGAAAAAAAAACCATTTTTTCATAGTAAATCATAGAACGTTGTTTTATACAACTTAAATAACTTTTTATCTTGTAAATAAAAGGACTCAAGACTCATTCTTGCTTATTTAGATAGTATTATTACTAAGAGTTTCTTAAAATGAAAAATTTATTTGTAAAATTTTTCATTTACTGGTTTAGAGCTAAATATAGCTGGTTACAGCTGAAAAATCAACTCTTTCTTTGTTTTTCTTATTATTGCAGTGATCGAAACTTTACTTATTACATTTGATATCAAAATAAATCAGAAAGAAGTCAGGATTCCTTTTCCTTTCATTAAGAATACTGGAATTGCTAACCAAAATTAGAAGTATTTCTTAAATGGCGGTCACTTTGACCTTAAAATCATTCGCCAATAGAACGGCAGGTATGTAACATATTCATTGTTCCCTGGATGTAACATTATAGGTAAGCTACATTACATTCATATTTTAGAAAGACAATTTTAAACCAAGACCTCCAGCAATGGCATCCAGGATTTCGAACCCTTCACTTCTAACCTAATGGGAGGGTTTTCCGGGCATCGTCGGCAATCGTCGAAAAGTGTCGACAATCGAAGAACCTGGTTGTAGGTTTCTGGTTTTTTCCATTGATACATACGAAGTAGAAACATTTATAAAATATGAAACGAAATATATATAAAAAAAACATTTACATTCCCCATTCTTAAAATAGCATAAAATTCATTTGTATACATTCCTTCAATCCAATAACATAAAATAGCACAGCAAAAATTTTAATGAGTAATAAAATATGAATTTGCCAAGAAGCTTATATTTTCCTTTTCTAAAGTTAAGCAAAGTTCGTCTTTACCGCTTGTACGACCTTTTTTATATACAGAACCCATTGTTTTATCGTTGATTTGTTGGAGAAGAGTCTTTTAGTGTCGAGTTCGTTTCTTGTTTGATCTGAGGTGGTGTCAAACTTTTTAAATAGTAGTGTTTTATAACAGCTCGCTTGTCTATTTTCATAAAGTGATTCTATATGTCTTGCTTGAGACGCTGTCAAAAGTATACTAACTAAGAGTTGTCCTGAAATTTTATATATGAGCTAGTCAAGGATAGCACTATAGATTTCTAGTGAGATATTAGATCGTTGAGGATCGTCATGAGTGATGAGTTTTTATTGTTTTCTCCTATACGATAGACATGCAAACGAGGGACAATTCTGGAGTTCATTACGATCCGTAAAGAATGTCCTTCTTTCAATCTCCTGTCTATGGGATGCTCGCCGTTTACATAAGTAGAAAAGAGAGAAACCGATATACAATAACACAAATAGTTAATGCATTGTAAAAAGGACTTTAAAAACCTGAAAGTTAATGCCATTTTGAAGAATTTGAATTGCAAAGGTAACTACTTTTAATTAATCTATTCACTTTTAAAATTTCAGAAAATATCGATTAGAGTATGAATTCAAACTCCTTCGCAAATTCAATTAATTGGTGCATGTAATAATTTAAAAAGCATAAGTTAGTAGTATTATAATAGAAATGGTTTCCAGGTATCTTTTCACTGGGTTTTTTTTCTAGTGGGAGTTATATAAGATTTTATATAAGATTTATATACAGATAGAATTTTAAATCGAATCTATATGATATTTTAAGACGTATTAGTGGGAATGCATGTATAAAACTTGAAATGTTAGAACTGTACTCATTATCAAATATGGTAAGAAACTGAGTACAATTTCTGTATATTTTATGGACTGTGAAGGGAGGCCGTATAGAAAATCATTGGTTCATAGAGTTTTCTTTTCAATAAGTAAGATATGTTTTATTTTAACATGAATTTTCTTTACGCAGGATAATGATATTATGATACAGAAGCATTTTGTATTAATGCAAACATACTTAAAAGTGTAAATACACTATCTGGAAGAAAGTGACGGGACACCCCTCGAAAAGTAGAAAAGTCGACAATACAGCTGACACATGCGCAATAATAGGTATCACGTGTCAGCCATATCCTATAAATACTCTGTGGAGTCGACTAGAGTTGTTTTTTGTCAAGATGCCGCCACGGGAAGAGTTGTCTGAGTTCGAGAAAGGTGTGTTGGTTGGATTGCATCTTGCCAAGGTGTCAATTAGGGAGATATCCCGTCTCCGTAAGTGCTCAAAATCAACTGTAGCACGTGTTGTGTGTCACTACAAGACTGAGGGACACTGTCAGAACAAACCCCGAAGTGGACGACCTACAGTTCTCACCAGCAGGGACCGGCAGGGAGATTCGAAGTAACCGTCAAACATCCATGGATAACATCGCTAATGAGTTTAGACAAGCCACAGGTGTGACCGTTTCGACCAAGACTCTTCGTATCGAGGCCCATAAGTTAGGTTACACTGGACGTTCGGCGGCCCATAAGCCTTTGATTACGAAAACCAGCAAGAAAGCGCGCCTTCGATGGGCCAAAGACCACCGTACTTGGACTCTGGATGACTGGAAACGCGTCCTTTGGAGTGACGAGTCACGATTTACCCTTTTCCGTTCCGATGGACGTGTTTGCGTATGGCGTTTACCAGGAGAACGCCTTTTGCCCGAGTGTGTCGTCCCAACTGTAAAGTTTGGTGGAGGAGGATTGATGGTATGGGCCTGTTTCGCCTGGTATGGGGCTGGCCCACTGGTGAAGGTTGATGGTGCGATGAATGCCGATAGATACTGTGATATTCTCGACAATCATGTCCTTCCTACCTTGTGGGCAACGTACGGTATGAATGATTGCTGGTATCAAGACGACAACGCAACATGCCATGTTGCAAGGATGACTCTTGATTGGTATGTGAACAACAACGTTAAACGCATGGAGTGGCCGGCGCAGAGACCTGATCTTAACCCAATTGAACATCTCTGGGACGAATTTGACCGTCGGTTGAGGGCCTGCACCCCACTCCCCAAAAGCAGGTCTGAACTATGGAACTTCCTGTTAAACATTTGGAAGGAATTTCCTCTTGCCATTATGGCTAATTTAGTGGAAAGCATGCCCAGAAGGGTTGCAGCTGTGATCGCAGCCAAAGAAGGCCCTACCTCCTATTAATTTTAATAAATATAGGTTTATGTCGTTATAGTGTCGTGTCCCGTCACTTTCTTCCACATAGTGTAGTATTAACTGTGTTATTGTTATTATTTCGTAAATATTTTGATGATGAAATACAATGTTAAATATTTAGCAACTGAAACTTTATTTTGAAACTGTGCTATAATTACAACTAAATGCAACGATAATATGATTTTTCTTGACTTCTAGAATTTGCAAATAATAATCTCATAACTAAGAAGGACCTTTATAATAATTTGAAACTTAGTAGAAGAAAGTCAAACTTTTAACAGGGCATTTTTAAAATGATTACGTTGCAAGATAGAAGTAAAATGTTAAATTGGGATTCAATAGCGTGTTCAGTGCAAATTATTGTAATTGATGGTATATTAATGGCATCTTGTGTCGTCTGGGGAATTTCTAAATTGCTGTACTGGGTGTACTTTAACACACTTTCGTTTTCATGGGATGTATTGCTACATAATTACCGTACCAGTACTCAAGGTATTAAATAACAAAGAAAACATTGATACATATTATATTACTGTTGTTAAGAAAGATGGGAATTTTTTATATGTAAAAAGTTAATTTTGCTTTCAACAATTTAATGTTCAGAGAATTTAACCTTTTCCAGGTAGGAACTTTTTTAAAGTGAACTAAAAAAATAATTCAATTAAAAATTAGGGAAACAATAAATGCAAACCAAAAAATAAATAAGTAATGTTCATGCTGCTGTTAAGCGTTAATGGTAAATTACGAGTGGAAATATTTAGCACATTCAGTTCTTTACATTTCTCAAGAATAAAGCAATTTTTTTTAAGCAAATTTTTGTCACCATATTTTGGAGAATTTTCGAAATTCCTTTTTAGGGTTGATTTATACAATTAAGACTATAATATTTACAATGCAATTTTATTATGTATAATACTAGTGCAATCATACAATTATTATTATTTATTTCAGATTTGGAGGGGTTTGAAATACATAGATTGTAAGAATAAAAATATTTCAGTCATTGAAGTACAATAATTTAATTTTAAAAAACTAAATTTGTATACAAGTATCCGGGTTCCTAAAAAGGTTACAAATTGAGTGCTTTCCCTAATTCCAGGTTAAACATCACTATCATATTTTGTCCGATTCGTGACCAATGGTAACATGAACGTCTAACTTGCAAAAGGGCTCGGATTTGAATTCGCCGGAGGAATCCGTTGCATTCACTGCTTTCAGAAACGAGAAAACTCAATGGAGATTGTGACAACGTGTACAATCGTCTCGCATCGATATTCAGGCTACTTGTGGGAGTCTTCAGGATTTTCTATTACACGACAGGCAAACGTGTGGCAGTTACCTCACCAAAAGTTCTACCCTCATCACTAGTGAGTGAACTGTTCATAGCATACATTAAAGGAACACGAGGCCTACAGTTGTTCAACAATAACAATAACAAAAAAAAAAAAAAAAAAAAAAAAAAAATAGAATACAGGTATTTACTTCGTTATCTAGTTTTAATGGTATATAAATATTCCTAAAATTTTAGAAATTAATACATGTAGTTTTAGCCAAAAGTTTGAGGCCCAACAAATAATTGTATGCAAATTATCAGTTATCTTTTATACGTATAGTTAGGATATTGTTTCTTTGAGATACCGAATTTATCATGAACGTTTCTTGGTTTTTGATGCCATTTTCTTATTTTGATAAGGGGTAAGGAATGTATGAATCATTAGAATAAAAAAGGAATTTCATAAAAAATATAAAGAGATTTTTCTTTTAATATTGTTTCCATTCTTTGATAATATTTTTTTAATGGAACTGAAAATACAAAATTTGCAACAATTAAAATTTTGAAAAAAACTATAATAAAATTTCAGTATTTAGTCAATTTTATAGCAAGGTAAATTTGACGTTTTTTTGTGTCTAAACGAAATACATTCAAACTTTTTTCAATGTTAAAGGTTTTATACTTATTTACTGCAAACTTTTATTATAATTCTATTTTTATCTGTAATATGAGTGGGCCGAAGCTGCCTGATAGATATTGTATTGGGTTTCCATGTTAGGTCTGAAACACAATATTTGAAACCGAACGAAACACTCCAATGTGTATGATGGGAAGGATACAATAAATCAATAATCATGAAATTTTTTCTTATTGTTCAAACTGTTGGGGAAAATTAACCCTTAATTTGAGTGTGATGTAGCAGAATTTAACATAATGTTCTTTGGTAAAGATCAATCTTCAACAGGTGTGCTGTTATAGAAGTAAATGTTGGTGTAGACTGTTAAAAATTTATTTTTGTTTTGTTAAAAATGATTTAGTTTAAAATTTAACTGGAAAAAAATTATTTACAATTTTATTTATTAGTTATGTATTTAAAACACATAAATAACAATCTCTATAGCAATTTTTATCTGCCAAATATCATAATAGCAATCACATTTTTATAAATCATAAGCAGAAGCAGCTATGGAACTTGATAATCCACAATTTTAAACCGACGTTAAAAATGCTATACTTAAATTTTATGCTAGAAAAATAAAACAGAATTCTTTCAACACTAAAATACATAACTTATGTCAGTTTTAAGAGTATAAACGAATATGTATTTATGTAGAATAATATTTATGTACGTGAACTAGAATACAAAGAGCATTCACTCCATCTGCCAAATGTTATATTTTTATATGTCTTGCTTTTCAAAAGATATTTTTTTATTTTATTTTATTAGAACTTCAGAAAATGACAACATGGTTATTTAACAATAATAGTGTTGTCATTTGATTTCACAGAAAAACCACATGTTTTATTGGTTTGTTCAAAATCTTGTATTGTGTTACGTATGGATGTTCTTTTAGTCCGTTACATTTCGCCAAGTTGTTAAAATGGCCATAATCTACAAAATAGGGTACGATGTTTAGACGCGTAAAAGATATTTATGGCAACTTCATTCAGAATTGTTGCGCCATATTTTTCGTTTCTTTGGATAGAAGCATTTTGGTTTAATATTTTTTTATTTAAAATTCTTTAAATGTAGTTATAACTGTTTTGAAAATTATAGGGAACGATTCACTAATCGTTTATTGCTTAATTTAATTCTTACATTTTTAAGATTTCATTCTGCCCAATCAATGTTTATTGAGTGAGGTTTAATGTTTCCTACTCACATTTTGTTTTTGCTAATATTTCCAGAGATTCTGGGCTGTTTTTATCGTTAATATTAAGTTTTAAATGCTTATATAACTTTTAATGTGATTACTTTTTCTGCATTCTTAATTATTAATTCATATAGGGATGTTCAGTAGCTCTTAAAACTTCTTTGGTACTTCTAAAGGAAAAGGTCGTTACTTGTTGCACTCGTGGTCGGCAGACAGAAAAATAATTCTTGTATTCAATAATTTAAAAAAGGATTTCAATTAAAAATTTACTTTATAATTTACAAAAATCAAAACAAATTCTATTCTCTCGCATATTTATTGCCTGCCGATCACGAGAAAAATGAATAAATATAACATAAGTAATGTTAAACGAGGTTGCCATAATCTTCTAAAATGTTTGTAAATATCGAACCACATTTTGTAAATCATTTCTTGCGAGAACGCAAACATTTTTTAAGTAATGATAAAATACTGCAAACAAGCAGAAATTTTTTCCATAACACATCGCTGAACATTTACAGCATAACTTAACTAACTATTTTTTAATGGTCAACCGAAACACTGATTTGAAACTTATAGATCAGCAAAATCTTCGTTCATTTTTAACTTGATGCAAAATCTGCTTATTTTGCAACATGAAGTTTAACGATAATAGAAGCAAAAGAACAGTTAATTAGCGTACAGTGTAAAGATTCAACACAACTTTTAACTGACTCAAATATTAAAATAAAAACTATGTCGAAATATCGTATTGGTGAGGATCTGTAATAAAGGGAGAGAGATGTTTCGAATAAAAAGTGTAAATAATAATTGTTGTTGTTTACACAAGAGTTGTTTCCTCAATTATTGAACAAAATTGTCTATAAAAATATAAAATCTTTTAAGACGAGACATTTTTCCTGCTCGTTTTACGACAAAGTTTATGAAGTTCTCTTAGGAGAATTTAATTAATTTTTCTCTTAGGAGTGAAATTTACTCAAAATAGTAGTATTATAGTTATTTAGCGTATAATATTAGTATGACTATTAGCATTGCCAAATTATTATCTAGAAAACAATAATATTAATAATGATTAATATTATTGTTTTCTGCATAAAAATCTGGCAGCCTTAGTCTTGACTGGAATTCATTTTTTTATACAGTATAGCGAGACGTGAAATATGCAGTTTACATTATAACATTGCAGAAAAAATAAAACATTGTAAACATTGCCGAAAAAAATAATGCCCTCAAAATAAACTGTAAACATCGCTGAAAAAATATTTATTCACTTTCTTTGAGGTGGAAAGTTCATGATGTCAGAGCCATTTATAAACACAGCTGGTAAATTGTTTTAAATCTAATTAATTTTTCGCGGATGAAGCTTTTATTATGATGAGAGCAATTATCTCCAATCAATACTGCCGTTAAAAAAACACCACCATCACTGGTATCCTAATTTTAAAGCTTCATGGAGATAATGCGTCCTTTTTTGCATATAGAATAAAAAATATATATAAACTATACAGTTGTAAAAAAGCAGGTGGATCAGATATTTAAGGAGCAGCGCAACATTCACCCAAATTATTGGTGTACTCATTTTGAGGATTCCAAAAGCTACTTTGTCCTTTTTTGCATATGAAATTAAAAGAATTACAAATCACACATAAGAAAGGCTTGATATCATCAAATATTTTTTTTACGAACTCTTTACTATACGTCATCTTCTCTACATGATTTTCTTATTATAGGACAAAATTTAAGGTATTTGCGGAATAATGAAATCATATCAATTATTTATATGTCCTAGCCTCAAAAGTGCTATACATTATAAATTACTGAAATTTATATTCAAACATATTTTTTTGTCTTATTAATGGGCCAGTGGTAACATGCAAGAGTTCTCAGATTCAATGCAATCATTGCTTTCAGAAAAGAGAAGAATTGATTTCTATTCTGACAACGTATATAAAAGGTCTCGCCCATACATAGTTTGGCTGCCTGGTGATAGTTTTCTGGATTTTCTATCATACGACACGCAAATACGTTGCAATTATCATTAAAAGTCTTTCTATAAGGCAATGTTCTCTCCTCATCGCCAGTCGGTGCTTTGTTAGTGGCATACATAAGTGGAATAAGAAGCCCATATATGTTCAAAAGTTTTAATTAATCAAGGGGATACAGTACTTTAAAAATGGCCAACATTTCGATTTTTTTAATTAGCTCAAATTATAACTGTAATCATTTTGTACCAACAGGCAAAATTTCAAAGTTGTATTTTTAATTTTTCGGAAGTTAATCAGGTGTTATTGGAAATGGCAGAAATTTAAAGAGACTTCTGGCTGTAAATAATAGTTTAAAAGTAGCCATGGCATTTCCTTCATAAGTGTAACACCGCAAGGAAAACTGAATTATTTCATTTTATTCTTTTTCGTAAAAACGGATAAAGGGAACGCTGAGCGAGATGCCTGACGCAGAATTCAAATGAATCTTCATATCACACTACGCAGAGATTCATTTGAATTCTGCGTAGTGTGATATGGAACAAATGGGCTTCTGCTTCGCTTCATCGTGTAAAATTGCATTGGCTGACGCAGTCTCAGAATTCAATCTAGGAACTTTTAAATCATTACAAAGTGCACATTCTGAAAATAATATTTCAATAGACAGTCAAGATACTGAGTTATGTGAAGAGATTATAGGCGGGTTTTATCAAAGGAAGAGAAAAATTACTATGGTGTATGAATCAGCACGAAAAAAAAGAATTAAACTTGCTAAATATGTAGAATATACTCTAAATTAAAAAAGAAGGATATTACATATAAACCTGGATCTTTTTGAATAATAGAGATATATTTTTAAATTTTGTCAGAATATATGATTGGTAAGTATTTCAAAAATAAAAAAATGTAACATAGATTTTTCTGGTGCTCCATTTTGAGAACATAAAAATTATTAATTTTTTTGGACTTGAGTAATATATATATATATATATATACATGTATGTAGTATATTATGTTTGATTAGTGTGACAGATAGCGTTTTGCATTTAAATTTAAATGTATTTACAATCAAAGATAAGTTTTAAACCAATATTTATTCTTCTCAATCATTTTTTATTCATTTACTGATGGCTTGAAACACCACAAGGTAATTTGTATTAAAGATATGCGCATGAAATATTTTACGTATGCTTAAATTTGTACATTTCTCATTGCTATACTTGTATTACGTACATGATTGCAATTTAAGGAGTTCTTTTTTACAAATAAAAACTTTAAATATATTATAATAGTTGAAAAATACTGTAAATAAAGTGTACAAACATTTTTTTTACTATGTATCTATTTTGATTCTTTAAATTACTTAAATTTTAATTTTTAACTTAAATAAATCCAGTAATTGATATATAGTATCTTCCTATTCTAAAATATTTCATTATCCTTTAAAATTTGTTCGCGAGAAAAATTTTCTAATATCGGGTTTAAGTTATCCGTCTATCATTTATAAGTCATTTTATTGTTATACAGCGTCGAAGTATAAACGAGAAATTTTTTAATTAAAATTCCAAGAATATGATGGGCTAGCCTTTTTGGCAAGACAAGAAACATGACGGAAATCGTTTAAAGACAGATGTAGATGGCATTAAAACTTATCTTGCAGTTAAGTTAACGATAAAAAAAATCCTAAAACACAGTCAAGTACAAATAATTCTGAAACAAACATTTTGAGATAGTATGGCTTCATCTTGCATTGCATAAATATTAAGGAAAGAAGGACGATTTATCAAACGTGCAGCAAAAACATTTATTTCAATATTGCTACTCCACAACTGCTTTGCATTATCCCACTTAAAATAATTTATTTTATAAACCAATTCTGTTTCTTATCAATTTTATTTCCGATAAATATTATTATTGCTTTTTGGATAATAATTCTTACTTTTAGGAATTTTTACTTACAAATCCCCCCTTCTTTTTTTTCTTTATGTGTTGCTGCTATATGTCGGTGGATCTCGCATTTTATTTTCGTATGTTTCTAACAGCCCACAGATGGGTGATAAAAGACTATTATGGGCAACTTCACCATATTTGTTTTTCATGTAGGAGAAAATGCGCTAAATTCCTACCAAGCAGCTTGAATATCGATGAGACATGCTTACGCACATTCTCACAACTTCTATCAACTTCTATTTCTGAAAGCAGTGACCGCATACAACAGAACCCGTGGATTGATCCTCAGCCCGTCTGCAAGCTTGAACTAGTCAACTTTTTAATGTTCAATTCTGCTCCTGTTCTTCTTTAAATTTTCTTTTTGTTCTAATGAATTTTTTTTCTAATGCAGGTGACAAACACTTAAACAGTTTTTTTTTTGTTGTCTTAAGGCAAGCACCGCACCGAAGTCACTCACTTAGCACTACCCAGGAGGTGCCTGTAGCTTGAAGATAAACTACGGACGCGGAGTAACAATACTTCCGCAACGCTTTACTATCCTGCTAGACCGGGACCTATGGTTTATACATAGCGTATACACAGTCTAAATCTATGGCGCATACACAGTCTAAATCTGCTTTCTCCTCATACTGAAATACATAGGTGTTTTTTAAGGAAAGAAGAACTAGTGAATGGACATGAAAAAAAGTTTTTGAAATTTTGTTATACAAATATGAAAGTTTGTATAGGTATACATTGTAAAAACTACTGATTAAATATTATAATTTTTTTATTTTAAATTATTCTTTATTTTTTTAATTAAATTTTTTTAAAAAGAAATAATGTAATTTTTATTTTTATCTCGAAGTACGAATTTCAATAGTAAAATATATAGTTATTAATATGTACTTGGTTAAATATGGCTTCCCCTCATGATGAAATACAAAAAGTTTTTAACGACAAAAAAAAAAAATAAATAAATAAATAAAAATAAATAAATAAATAAAAAATAATAATAAAAAAACTAATGAATGAATAACAAAGTTTATTTTTTGAAATTGTTGTTCGAATAAAACATTGCACATCCATAACTATAATAACAGTATAATAATAGTATATTAATAATAACAGTACATTATACCATGCATGTCTGATGGGAAATGCACGAAACAATATCCAAGAAATTTGTCGAGATGATCACTGGTAATGATAGATATTTACTCTGTCGTCGATGATCAACTGAAGATGGGGCAAACAATCATGTTGAAGTCGATAATCGTTAGGTTGTACCGTTTTCACTGTTATTTTCGAAAAACATTTAAAGCATACACTAGTATAAAGTATTGCAATTGCAAATATGTCAACAAAGGAAGCGATACGGCAGTTTTTAGAGTAGGAAATGCAGATGGATATTATTAATGAAATCGGCCAATATCAAGTGAGATGCTACATCAATAGCAATGAAAAAGTATAGAGAATTTTATGATTTCTGATCCGTGAACGACATCTAACAATTGTTCATTTCGCAGTACACTTTGAAAATGGACAGCGCGCGTTCTTCACAATGCACGCGTAAGAGCATTATCACCACCGCCAACAACGTTAACTGTATTTTTCTCATTGTGCGTCGATTATATGTTTGCAAAGTTACTACTTTATTCTGAAACGATAAAATATTAACACATGGAAGGCATTAACGGAAAAATTTCAAAGTCGCAAACAAGTAGTAAAGTAGTTACAGGACATCCTAATTTATATTTAACTGACTACGTGCAACGAATCGAAATCCGGACATGGCTGCACCGAATCGATCTGCAAACGATCTTTTTCGATCGTGATTTGTAACGAGAAAAACACATTGATGTCAAAGAATTGGGTACAATTGTTCAAACGTATCTTCCTAAATTGATTCCAGAACAACGCTTAGCGTATGATAGAATTATGCCTGCAGTTAGAAGTCAAAGCGGCGTATTGTATTTCCTAGATGCGCCCGGAGACACAGACAAAACTTTACTTATTATACTTATTTTAGCAGCCGTACGATCGCAAAAAAAATATTGCATTATTAATCGTATCATTCGGAATTGAGGTAACTTCTTTAAATGGTGGTCGAACAGCGCACTGAGTACTGAAATTGCAGTTAAATATACAAATCTCTGAGACACCAATATACAATATCAAATAAAACTCTGGAATAGGTAAAATACGCTAATTATGTCGACTCGTTATATGAGATGAAGGTACTATTGTACACAAAAAAGTATTGGAAGCGCTTCATCATACAGTGAGAGATTTTAGAGGAAAGGAACAGCTCTCTGGAAGCGTACTCATATTATTGTCTGGTGATTTTCAACAAACTTTAAAAGTTATTACACGTTCAACACCCGTCTCAAATCTCAATTTTGTGGAAATACGTACATAAATTGATTTTGAAGTTTTAAAGGCCAATCTGCATGTATAACTACTACAACACGATGAATCAGCTGAAGATTTCGTAAAACAAATTGGGATTGAGAAATTGGAAGTCTATGAATTCACACAATCACATTGCCAACAAACTTATTTAAAATTTCAACAGCCGCAGATGAATTGATTCACAAAGATTTCAAAAATATTTCTCGAAGAAATACAAAAATTACCAAAGGCTCAGTGCACGTACTATATTAGCGCCCAACAACAACGATGTAAAGGCCATCAATTTCAGCATTCAAAACGAAATACCAGGAAAAGCGACAACGTGTAAGTTCATCAATACTGTAATGAATTAAGAAGAATTTGTCAATTATCCAACTGAATACTTAAATTCACTTAATTTGCCAGGTATGCCGCCACATGTTTTAACACTGAAGATTGGCGTGCCTATCATTCTTCTCCGACACATCAATTCGCCGCGACTTAACAACGGTAACAGGCTTTCGGTGAAATAAAAAAGATGAACAACATCATCGGAGCTAAAATTTTAAATGAATAATTTAAAAGAGAAGATATAATCTTGGGATGTATCCCAACGATTCCGACAGATATGCCATTCTAACTTAAGACTAGTGTCCCGTGAGACTAGCATTTGTAATGGCCCTCAACAAAGTGCAAGGTCAATCTCTATAAGGGTGGGGACTACATTTGGAAAATCCATACTTTTCGGATGGGCAGTTGTATTTGGCCTACTTCTGCGTTGGAACAAATTCTGATTTATTCGTGTACGCACCAGATGGAAAAACAAAAAATATTGTGCATCCAAAAACACTTCAACAAACTGAATTAAAACACAAACACTTTCTTTCCTTTAAGTAGCATTGCAAGGCTGGTAACAGCTAATATAATATAATATTTTTTTTTCTCTAATGCAGCTGGCAAACACTTAGACAGCTTGGTCTTGGATGCCTTAAGGCAAGCGCTGCACAGACGTTACTCACTTTGCATTACCCAGGGGGCGCGTGTAACTTGAAGATAAGCCACGGACGCGGAGTAACAATGACCCCGCAACGCTCTAAGATCCTATTAGGACCGGGACCTACGGTTTAAAGTGGATTCCGAACCACTACAAACATCCATGGCACCGCCGGGACTCGAACCCGAAACCTGTGGTACCAAGCGCTGGAGGCTAGCCACTCGGCCATTCAGGCCCATATAATATAATATAATACAATACAATGCAATATATACTATAATACAATATAATATAATGTAATTACCTATATCTTAAATTAGATTTTAATGTGAGCAATGTGATTGCATTTGTGTCAATCATTCTAATATCGGAAAAATCTGATTGGATACCCTCTGTTAATCAATACGAAGATTTAGTTATAATTCTAATTTACTGGAGGCTATGTGTTTGACACTAAGTATCACTTTGCATACCCAATGGGGTAAGCGTACCCTACTTTAGAGACCACTGCTGTGCATTGTCAAGAAGCACTGTTATTGCTCAGTTATATAGATATGACATTCTTAAACCAATTGCTTGTCTTTACGCAGGTACAGTTAAGGATTCCTTCCTCCTGTAAGAAAATAATACCAGATCACATGGCGTCCAGTTGTAACTTATTATATATATATATATATATATCCTGAAAATAAACAGAGGTGTTAATTTAAAAAATAGAGTTTCAGGCAAACAATTTCAACTTGAAGACACTATAAGCATAAATATGCAATATTGTTAAAAATTAAAAACTGAAACCTATCAATTAAATCAAGCAAGAAACTTTCAATCTAAAATGTAGCGAATACGACTTTGAGAAAATAAGCTTTTATTTGTTGAAAAGTGTGAATTTTAGGCAACTGCCCCAATGCTTTAATGTAAGGATGGTTTTAATAATTGCTTAAATGTATTAAGTAATTTACAAGTTGAAAATCCACTATATTTTATTTTAAAATGCTTTTATGAATTGTTCAAGTAAAGAATTAGAGAATAGAAGATATATTCTCTAAACAGTACAGAAATATTTTGTGTGTTTTAAAGAAGCTGAAATATGATTGCACAAAAAAATATAGCAAAATATAACTTTATAAATCAGTAGCATTTTATATATACTAAATATTTAATATATGCATTCATTTATAAAATGGTATTTGCTGTTTTTAACTGTTTCTTATTGATTTTTTATACATTTTGTGTTCACAGGAAACATTTTAATACAAATAATCCTGACCGAGAATCTTTATAACTTCGTATTAATATTTTTCAAAGTACACTCAATTCCTTTTTTATACGAACTTTTTTACACGAATTTTATTTAACAATTAGAAAAAAAAATTAATTCACTTTTTACACGCCTTATTTTGATTTAACACGATCGATCCAAATACTGAGAATGAAATTTTACTTCACTTTTATTTTTATAACTGCGACAATGGAAACGAGGAATGTAATGCGATTTCCATTTGTGGAAATTACCCGAATTTTATAACCTCAATATGGAATTTTGTCTGCTTTCTCTGCATTTTGAATTTGGTGTTAAAAATGAAAAGTACATTTTTGATGTCTATAAATCTTTGTTTTATTAATTATAATTGAAATATTTTTCGGTAGCCTTTGCATAATGTTACATAGTTCCCTTATAACAAAAGCTAACTTAAATTCCCTTATATAAAAATTCATATTTTAGATCGCCTTGCAAATAGACAAGGTGCGACGTAAACCTTTCAAGGTTTTGTTCTTGCTCTTTGTTGCTCTTTTTTTTTGGTCAAGGTTCTCGAATATAAAGTTCTTTTGATTATAGACAATGCACCCAACCATCCGATCTTAGAACCCCCAAACGTGGAGTTTTGTTTTCTGCCACTGTTTTCTACATCCTTGATGCAACAGTTAGATCAAGGTATAATTGCGACATTTAAAATTCTAAGTAAAGAGAATATTTCAATCCGTTTTGGACAAACTGAACGAGGAAACACTAACAGTCACTGATGGGTGGAAGAAGTTTTCAGTTATGGATTGCATCAATCAAATTGAATAAGTTCTAGCTGAATTAAGACCATCAATTTTGAATATATGTTGAAAAGCTGTTTGCTAGAATGTATTAATAAGATCCCGTCCTTCCTAATACTATCGAATTTTGTGTTCATGAATTAGTTACATATTTTTTTTCTTTTCAAATGACGATTTACTTTTTATCCATGTGCAATCTTTATGAAATAAAATGTCTAAGATCCTAACCTGAATACACATGGTTTATTGAATTATTTTTACCTACTTCTTAGACAAAAACAAATCTTCTATTTTTTTTCATAGATGCAATATATTTTTTTACACGAATTTTTTTTACACGTATTCTTTGAGAACGTATCCATCGTGTAAAAGCAGAATTAGTTGTATGCAGGAAATATATTTTGGAAATGATTTTGCATATAAATATTTTTTAATTTATTGTACCTTTTGTACATCTTGAAAACGTTTTGTGTCGGCAACATGCAAAAAAAATGCAAGTAAATAAATAATTAAGTTATCCATTTGAGAAAGATCTGTTCTCTAGAGATTGATATTGCTAACAGATAAAAATTCAGAAATAATAACAATAACTTGATTTTAAGTTATTTATGTTTTGTTACATCGTTACAATTTGTATCTTGATTTTAGTCTACAAATTTAAAAATATACATATAACGACATATTTATGTGAAATTTTTAGTTTTTAGATGTAATGTATAAAAAATAATATATTTTAATAATAAATAAAAAAATATCACTTTCAGATGCATTCATTTATCTTAGATAAACGAGTAAATATTTGTGTAAGCATACAAAATACAAAATTCCTTCCAAAGTAAAACATTTTGCTTATAATTTCTATTAGTTCAATGGTAAATAGAAATTCCTTTAATTGTAATTTAATCTTTCTGTTTCTTACTACTATTCAATATGTAAATTTTATACCCACAGTATGTAACGAGCAAAAATTCTTGTGGCTCCATCTAGATTTAGGAATTTTCGAAAACTGCAAATCGAAATAGTTTCATATTTATCCAGAAGATGGAGTCACATCTCTAGCATTATTTTTTAATATTCTTCGTTTTACACACGCACACATACAAATACCCCCCAAAATTTTTGTTTGATTAAATTTTTTTTTTCTGATTTTCAGTGAAAATCAGTTTTTCGGTATCAGGTTTTACTGTTTTTTCTGAAATCTTTTTCTGAAAAAATTTCAGATCACTTTCTGCAATAAAAAAGTAACATTACTTTTTCTGTTATGTTATATTACTGTGTCTGTTTCTGTAAAAAGTTATCCGACACTGGCTCGATTTGTGGCGCTATGGTAATGTGCTTAGGTAATTTGCATGAGATTCAAGTCTGGATTCATTGGCAGTTTTGATTGCAAATATTGCCTTCAGAGAGTTTATTGTGACAACGCGTATAAGTCTTTCTCATAGACTATCTGTGGGAGTTTCTCGTATTTTTTCCAATACTTCACCCATAAGTACTTCCTCCTGATAGACTTTACCAGAAATGTATAACCTTCATGACCCCTTGGTAGGTTGATCATTGTACGATCAATCTACTTTGAAATTCGGAGTGGTTACAAGAATAAAAGAGATTTATAAAATTTTTTTAAAGCGATGAGTAAAAATTAGAAATCCATTTTAAAATTAGTAATGGCTCTATTATATCTTGTGACATTATTATTATTATTATTTTATTGTCAATTTGGAACGAGTGTTTTAAGTTTTTAACTTAAACGAATAAAATATTAAAAAAACTATTTACGATTCTCTACACTTAACAATCATAATGTAACAATGAAACTCTAAAATCTGTGGCTACGTTAATATTGGTTACTCTTTAATATTGTTTTCTTCCTTATGTAGAGAAGTAAAAAATTGCCGAATAAATTATCGTCATTTTATATGGTTAATGATTTTGGCAATAAATATCGTAAAGATAAAAAAATAATAAAGTAGATCCTGCATCAATCCTAGTAAGTTATTTACAATGTATCTAATCTTCAAGTTTGCAATCAAATAATAATAATAAAAAAATAATAATATTCTATTGTTTAAATTTTTAATTTATTAATAAATTAAAGAGGGATAGTATTTTCTGCTTCATTAAAATCTAAAATTAATTTAAAAATATCAATTATATTTGTTACATAATTGGCAGGACACAATATGTACATCCCTGATTTAGGCAAATTTCAAATCCCTTCTAATGAACTAACTCAAATAAAAAAAAAAAATTCAAAAACATTGGATTTAGAATTTTCAATCCTTTTCTCTACTATTTAATATGTTTTGAATAAATACGCTGTATAGTTGTATGTTTAAATAAATACCTATTAAAGAAACGATCCATCAATTATGTTTTATGTTTTTCCTTGATTTTCTTTTTTAATTTGTTACATATAATTAAAAAGTATTGTAAAATACTTGAATGATACAAATAACCTATTTTTTTTTTATTTTAAAATTTGAATAAACCAGATATATCTGATTCAACTTAAATATTTTATGATTTCTAAGATAAATGGGGATCCTATAGATAGAACTTAAGATTATATTTAACCGAAAATATTGAGTTTCTTAATGTGCATACAAAAATACTTAGAAACTCAAAAATATGTCAATTATCAATTGTTTCGCAATATTCTTGGATGAAATTAAGATTAATTTTGGTTGAGCTCATATTTTGGAAATTTACTGCAAATATAAATCAACACTATGTTAATTCATTGTAGATTAATTAATTTGGGCATATGTTATTTACATCAGGAAGAGTAAGCGGAAGATGCTTCAAATACCATAAGTTAGCTAAATGTAATCCCATAAGTAATATAATGTCATATATTGTCATATATGTCATATATAATCATATAGCCTAATATAATGTCATATATTGTCATATATAATCATATAGCCTAATATAATGTCATATATTGTATTATATGTCATATATAATCCATAGCTTAATATAATGCCATACAATACCATAAGTTAGCTAATTAGAATGTATTTAAAAAACTTCTAAGCAGTTAATTTTAAATAATATTTTTGAGGATAATACATTTTTATTTAACATTTTAAAAAATATTTGCTATAAAATTATTTAAGTATAACATACGAAGTATATTTTTAAGCCCTTATCTTAAATGATTCGTGTCTATTTTTGATATAATTATTTTAAATATATATATAAAGGTATTTTATACATAGATAATTGAAAAAGTATAAAGGGTTTTCTTTAAACATATGATGTGACATGAAATGTATATATTGATAATAAAGTATTATGGTTTTGAAGAGATCTTTATCAAAGCAAATACAATACAAAAATAGAGACGTGTGAGAAACAGGGGAAAAAAATATCTTTTCTATAAAGATGAATTCGGCGTTGAAACAAAAAATGCAAACATTTATTTTAACATTTTTTATAAACGAATTCTTCTTATTTTTTTTTAAACGTATAATGTATGATTCCGCGAAAACATTTCTCAAACTAAAGAAAGTTTGAAGCACATAACCGGCATAGAAACTGAGAATAATAATTCTGAGATATGTTATCCATTTTTATTGAGCTGTAAATATTCTCTGCAAAAAGTTAAAAGTCAAAATTTTAGCTAGAAAATAAAAAAAAAGGGACAACATTTTTTGTTTACTTCCAGATTTATAAAAGTCATAAATTGGACTTTGAGATTTGATTTCTGTCTGAGAAAGTTTAATACTTTAGATAGGAGAACCACAGAAGAGTCGTCGCAACATCTACGTGCTTCGTTTTATGTTAGTTTTCGTCACTAAAAAGTAAATCTTTTATTCAGTGCCTGTTATACGGGCTACCCTACGTTTAGTAGCTTCGTGCTCTGTATTGAGGTAGAAGGAATGTTGGAAAGGAGATTTGCTTTTTTTTCTATTTTAGCAATAAATATAGTGACATAAATAAAATAAATTTCTTACTTGAATTATCAATAAATGATAAGTTTACGTTATCAGAATAATGCAAATCCAATAGTACCTTGTCTTTCAATTTAATTCTCTACTCACTGCCGAAAATGTTAATATTTTGAAACTCAGTTTTCAATTATATATTAAGATATTTCACCTTTAAGGCTTATATCCTTTATAGAAAATGATATATGATTAAGTTGGGACTAAATTAAATTATTTATATGATTAAATTATATAATGATATGATTAAGTTATTAATTTATTATTATTATGATCATATGATTAAGTGATTAATGTATTATCCTTATGTTCATATGATTAAGTGATTAATTTATTATTGTTATGTTCATATGATTAAGTTAAATTACGTTATTGAATTGATATTTAATTTAATATCTTCGAGGGTGACATATTTGAATGAAAAAAATATCTAATTTTAGTTTAACTTGGTTTTATTTTTACGGTAACAATTCAGTGAACCAGAAAAAGTTTCTATCATTTTGATAGTTGTGAATGAAGCTGGTTCTAATATATTTGAGTTTGCATTTTCTCACAATTCCATTTTTCTTCTAATATTTAATTTTAGGTCATTCGTCGCTGATCTGAATTAAATTGGTTTATTGAAGTTATACCTAAACCACACAAAGGATAAAATAAAAAGTTCTTCTCGAATGATTTGTGAGAAGAACTAATCTACGTTTGTATCACAATGGGGAAATAATCGTAATCCAGTCCAAGAAATTTATTGTTAAAGTACCTGTAATATTTTTAAAAGACCCTTGTTAGCGGAGACTTACTTTGAACCTCTTCCAAGAACTGAATTCGTATCCTTTTCTTTTTCAGATTCAGCCACGATCAGTTAATGGAATCACTCTAACTGACCAAATCATAAAATTGCATCTATTTTCTACCTGTTCGGGCAACTTCCAACGGAATAGAATTCTAACGAAGCATTATACCCTTAGGACACCATTAACGTGAAATGTAAGCTCTTAAGAGTTTTAAAAGCTTTGCCTGTTGATAATTACAACGCTATCTTACATTGTCATACGTTAATTAACAATGCATTTAAGGGATTGAAAGAGTGTCGAATAGTTATTCTTAGATATTTCTATGCATTTAATCTCCTATGAATAAATTTAAATAATTGTAGATGAAAATTAAATAGTGTTAGGCTGCCAAAAACTTATTAAACATTTAATTTATCTATATTTAATTTATCTTATTTTATTATCTACATTTTTACAAATATTATATTGAAAAGTGTGGTCGATTTTTGTATTTAAAATTGTTGTTCATTAATAAATATAACCTTTGAAATATACTATAAAAGTTTATGCACTGACTCAGAATACGTAGATGAAAATTTTGTTCATTTAAAGGAATGGTGGTAACATATATTCTTGGTAAAACAAGTAATTATTAATTATAATTCTGTGCGCAATTGTCGATAAACTAAAAACATTTTAAAAGCTCGGATTCGCGGTAATTTAACCGAAGATTGCTTTAGTGTTAATAATATTGACATTTGGATACATTTAATTAGAAATCCTTCAAAGTCACTATAATAAGTGTCTTAATTAAAAGGCATAATAAATGAATATAGGAA
The DNA here is from genome assembly GCA_021605075.1 of Caerostris darwini. Classification (NCBI taxonomy): domain Eukaryota; kingdom Metazoa; phylum Arthropoda; class Arachnida; order Araneae; family Araneidae; genus Caerostris; species Caerostris darwini. The sequence continues at coordinate 42,856 of BPLQ01013769.1, forward strand.
GTTAAGTGGGTATTAGAAACATTCTTCTGAATATGCTGGAAGGTTTAATATTTAAGTTTGCGGTTGATAGTAAGGAGATTATAATATACCAGTAACAAAAAGGATAATAGGAATAAAGTTGTTGATAACAAGGAGTAATATTGTAATAAAAAGATCATCATACATATCTTGTCATAGCACGGAAAGCATTTTAGTTAGTTTAAACCAGTTCAGTTTTTAAATTATTAACATTTTTTTTGTATGCAAAAGCTTTTGCATATACTTTGAAGTTGTTAATATTGTAATTGTTTGTTCGGATCAAAATAATATTTATTATTTTTATTTTCAATAAAATAAGAAATTTTAAGAAAGCTACTTCTGCTAAACTGTATTAAAGCAAGTATTAAAGAAATTCTTTTAATTAGAATACCATTAACACTAGGGAACAATTCACTACTTTAAATGACAAAATGAGAAAAAATAATGGTAATTTTAGAAAAATAAATAAAGATCTAAGCAGGGAAATATAGGATGCATGATCACTGTAATTAAAGCATAATTGTTTCTAGAAAACTCCGGGTGTATGTTGGTGAAAATTAATTTCTTCTTAGTGCAGAAAATCATAATTTAATTTTTGTTTTGTTTATGTTTTATTCATTTTACAGTGATAGAAGTTAGCGAACTACAAAAAATATATAAAAAAACACATTATACATCGATGAGATTTACTAGGTTTTGAGTTTTATTTCCTAAATATGGGCCCTATCATCTAAAGTTACAACATTTACAAAGTAATACTATTAGATAAACAAAGACTTTGTTAAAAGAAATAGTTTTTTGGGAAAATTAAAGCAGAGATTGCATACCATAAAAATGTTTTGAGATATTTTTAGAAAATTTTTTATAATTTTTTATCGAAATCAAAGTCGGATGAAATTTAAACTGTTTGTAAAGTAGAGAAAAATATTATGAGATGTAATGTAAATTTCGTTTTTTTTTTACAATATTAATAGAATGAATATACAATATTATAAAATACAATATTACTAGAACGAATATACAATATTTCTCGAACGAATATACGAATAGTTCTTGTTTTCATTGCCAAATTATTTTGTAGTAAATAATATTTCAACAGATTTTAATATTTTTAGTTAGAACGATTTTAATTTAAAGGATAACTATACACATATTTTTAAATGTCTTAGAGACTATTCAGATAAACTAAAACTATGATGATATTTCCTTATCAATGTTTCCTTAGAAATATTATTTTATTGTATTAATGATTTCAAATATATGTTTATCGGTTGTAAGCATCAGTTAGATAGAAAATGTACTTTTACAGGATACAGTTTTAATAGCGTGATCAATTTTATTAGCACTTTGTTTTCTAATCTGAAATTTATTTGAGAGATCTCGAGGTATTTAACAGTGCGTTATAAGTAATGATCCCTGAAAGTAAACGTGGAAAAAATCGATGGATCTGAGGTTAAAGTTCTGGTGTCGGGTATCCCGTCGGGGGAAATCAATACTCATTATGAAACGCAACAAACACCTTCTGATGAAAAACAGCTACCCTTTCAAAGAATCAGCCTATGCCAGTATCGCTATCTCCACGCTCCATTTAATAAATTCATCGATGATAATAACAGAGGTCGATGGAATCCGTTCAACTTCAACACGAAATTTTTACCGAAGTCGTTAATCGTTATCGACGACGCTGCGAAGTACAATTCGGATCAATCAATAATCCCGAATCCAAGAAACATCCGGCAGACAAACACGAATTCCATAAGTACTGGAATGCGAAACAAAGACTTTGTTAAAAGAAGTAGTTTTTCGGAGAAAATAAGACAGACCTTAAAAAAGTATTAAAGATTTTTTTAGAAAGACTTTTACAATTGGTTATCGAAGACAAAGATGAATGAAATTTAAATAGTTTGTAAAGTGGAGAAATATATTATGATATGTATTGTAAATTTCGGGTTTTTTTTATTTCCAATACAACAGTCATGGGAGTTATTCTTTGCTACTGTAACAAAACAAAATCACATCAAAGGTACAAAAATTAAATCAGAATTAAAACCAGTAGTAAACAAGTAAGAAACTTTAGGACAAAACTCATGAATTTTGTGATCCTGGAACAAAGACTTGTTATCTTCAAAAGTGTTTGTTGAGATTTTTTAGGACTGTAAAGCAGATATTATACAATTTCTAAAATTCTAGAGTTTATTTTTAAAAGAGTGAAAGATAATTTGAAAATATATTGTTGAAAATAATTTGGGTAAGGCATTTAATTTTTGTTTAGGTAAGTACAACAATATAATGAAATAAAACACAGTGAAATGAGTTCAATGAATGAACATGAGTTAAAATGTACCTTATCGGCATTTTTTTTCTTATATACAATAATTTATAGATAGTTATTCTTTGCTTGTATATACGTAAATTAATTTTACATTACAGTATAAAGGTCAATAGGTATTAAAAACGGTACAATCAATTAAAAAATAATAATGGGAAGTTAAAACACATTTCAACAATTCAACTTCGCAAAAGGTCCATTGTTTGCCAATAGAGAGAATAAACAGATTTTCTTTTTAAGGCCATACAGATAAAGATAGGATTAGAAAGTGTCGAGGCACAACCATAACAGAAAGAGAGAGAGCAGACAAAACTGTTGGCAAATTCCAACAGATGGAGATTTGCATAAAGACAGGAATAATTAAGCTCATATTAGACACACACAGATATAACTCCCAGTGAAGCCTTATATAATTTAAGTTTTCGATTAATTATTTATTAGTGCTAATACATTGCAAATTATTATTTTGAAATTTATTTTAAAATACTATTAATTTTCTTGCAACAAAAATTTTAAAAATACAAAATTAAAATCTGATGAATATACTTATAATACATTGAATGAGCAATACAATGTTATAAAAGCAATATATTTTACTGCTCGGTTAAAATTAAAAAAATATTTATGAGCATATTTGTTTAATTTAATTTAATTTAATTTAGGATTTATGAATTAAAAGACTACAATAACGCTTTTCATTAAAATATTTCAGAAGGGGACACCTAAATTGAAAGGAATTCCGGCGAGGTTAGGATAGCACTGGTCGTGAATAATTATTCGTAAAGCAGAAACAATTTTATCCCTACGAAAATCAAAATGCTGTAGAAGGTTATGCCTGGTTCTTTTTTCCAAACCTTTTCGCATAGATCCCTCTTTTTGCAAGTGTGTTTGTAATCTAATTTCTTGGGATGCCGCAATGAAAAGAGAAATATAAAAAATGCTTCCATGAGCTAATAAACACATAAAAATAATTAATTAATAAGGTAGAATAACGTAACTTAATTCTCTAAGCTGAAGGACATCATAAATAGTTTTGAAGGAACTACTCATAATATAATATCAAAATAAATTTACTAGATTTTCAAAACTTCTGGATGCATATTTTTAACAATGATCTCTATTGTTTCATTATATTTTTTAAAATTAGTTTAGATAACATTTCTTTAAAAGCGAATATAATACACAAACCGATATTCACCATCATTTTAATTAACACTAAATTAAACTAAAAATTAAGCTGAACCTAATGCACTTAAGTATTCCAATTCATCGCTTAATAATACCGTTAGAATCATCAATAACAACCTTAATCGCCTGTAATTAAACTAATCGCGTTTAAACTTCCTTTTCTTCTGGGAACAAAAGTGTTTTGTATAATCTTCATCGGTAGTTTCGACAGAAGCTTGCTAATAACCAACCTTTTCCATAAAATTTTTATAGATTATATTGCTAAGTGACGCATTAGCAATTAACAAATTAATTTTAAATTTTAAGTAACAATTTTTACATACTTAAAGTTATTTTACAATTAAAGGTATAAAATTTGAAAATCATTTATTTAGATTAATTAAACACAGTAGAACATTTTTTAAAAACATACCTACTGATAACAATTATTGAGATAAGATAAGGTAAAGAAATCTTTCATTTGCTATGTAAAGAGGTTTCTTTTTTTCTTTTAAAAGTATCTTTTACAATTTTTCCAGTTTATGTTTGGCAAACAGTTTTACCTGAAACAACTTAACCCGAACATTAGTTTTCTAACAAATGCATTTTTATCTTTTAATATTTTCGTGAAAATATATTAAATTGAATCAAATTTAGTTCGGATTAAATTTCAGTTCCAGAAACCAAATTTTCTCAAATGAAAACTGAATGTTCATCGGTTTGACTTAATTCGATTTTCGTTTTTTGACTTAAAAATCTTCTTTCGTATTTCTCTTTATAAAATTAATATGGGGAAACGATATAAAATCTGCGGGCTTTTTTAAATTTCAAGGTTCTTAAAATGTTCTAATATTCTTTTTTAAACCCAGAAACGTTATTGAATATTTAATCAAGTTTTCTTGTACTTTAAAGGAATTCCTAAGGTATTCAACGTTTATTCAGTAGACGAAACAATTAATTCATTCTATTTTTAAAGAGAATGCTTTAATGCACCATTATCAGAATCTCTCTTACGCTTATGGAAATGAGCTTAAGAATTAATTTTTTTTCGCTTATAAATAAAGTTATTTTCGAAAAATAATATGATACTGCTTCAAGTGCTTTTGTGAATAAAAGCAATCTTAATAATTGTCCTCTTGCGGAATAAAATATCATGTTTAACTTGTTTTAAGTAATGCATTTTTTTCTGTAAGTTATGCTTTTAAGACAGAAATATTTAACTCTCAAAAAATTAAAAGTAATTGGAGATATATTTCTGCGTTGAAGTAATTAAAATAATGTCATCCTAAATATTCTATTAATTTAGAAGTCAGCATGTTTTATTTGGAAAATGAAATGAAGAAGAAAATAAATCCAGAATAAAATTAGCTTTTCTTTTGTATTTTCATAAAAGGATTTTCTATAATGCAGTTTAAAAGGAAGGAAAATTTTAATTATGGTTTGTAAATTAGCAGTTAACGTTAACTGACTTCTTTTTAAGTATTAATTGAAAATTTGACACTTTAATTTAATACATGTATTTATTACTTAAATTAATTAAAAAATTATTGTTTTCAACATTCTGAGGATTTTAGAGATAACATTTATTAAGGTGAAATTTCATGCCATCCCTAACATGGACAAAGAATATAAAGTAAAAGTGATAGTAAATTAGTAGTATTAGTAGAGTATAGTGTAGTATTAGTAGAGTATATTTTATATTAGTAAAGTATTTTAGTGAGAAAATTTTACCGTATTTGCTTAACGTTTGAGAGAAAATTCTGGTATGGTAAAAATGGTAATTCTGTCCAAGTTGACCTGGTACACTCTGTCCTAATCTAATCTAATTCTAATCTGCTTTCTTTTCAAATCTCTGAGCTCGATTCAACTAGCTGCTAACCCGACACATTAATTTTGAATTATTATCATAAATATTGTAAACGTTTCAAAAATTATTATTACAACTAAATATAATTCCCTAGTAGGCCAACTCGTCGGCTAGTGGCAACTCGCGAAAGCTAGCATACAAGCAATCTGAACGAATACCAAATTCTTAGCAGCCACTGCTTTTAGAAACAAGGAGAACTGGTGGTGAAAGCTTGGTATGTAAGCCTCTGAGATTGACAATCGAACTGTTTGATGTTGTATTCTCTCATATGACAGGAAAATGCAAAGCATTTACTCCTAAAACTCTCCCGGATTCTTATAACCCCCAGGGACGTTTTGTGGTGTGCTGTATGGAACACAAGAGATCGCTGATAAAGAAACAAAACGGAGCACATTAGATTAAGAGTTGAACTTTTGAAGAAATTTAAAATGGGAGACTTCATATATGAAGCACAATATTATGTACATTAAATGCTAACAAAAAACACAAGTCATCAGAAATAAAATCTGACAATCGGACTATTTGGGCAATTACCCAGAAAAACCATCCGGCAGAAAACAAGTTACTTTTATGTCTTTATATATCCACATTTGTGATACATTATATAGAGCATATATACATTATATACAGCACAACATATAGAGATCTCTGAAAAAAAAATCCGGAACACATTCGAGTTGACATTTTTTTAAAAAGTAAGACTTCATATACATGTAAATGTTTTGAAATTAGTATGACACAGAAATGTATCATTTTTTTAATTAGCATTCATCTGCTTTGAGGAATTTCAGTCCACGGAATTCTGTTTACAATGTATATAGTAAGTTCTACAATATTGAAAAAAAAGGAAAATTTTTTTTTTCTCTTTCATTGATGCTTCCGATAGAAAGTAGGAAAGCGGAATCTCGATAGCAGTTTCATATCCAATATGTGCCCCGCTGTTCTATCTTCCTTCCAAATCGAAAGAGGATGTCAAAGAAAGAGAAAGGCTGTCACCGCACTTTCTGGAAGAGGCGAATCTTCTTCGACCAATCGAAGCTTCGATTTCAACTGTCTCGGGAAAAAGCTCACACTGTAGGAAATAATGCCGGGGAAATTTTTTTTATTGCATAGTTTGCATTCATTTCGAAGAATCACACGAAACTGAAATGCGAAATTATTAACCAAGAATAAGCATTATAGACGTCAATGGGTTGAAAACATTACCTGGAAGTGAGTATTCTGCAAAATGTGAGATGCATCTTCCAATAAATAAATTGGCCATTTTTAATATTGTTTCCATTATATTTTAACTTGAAATGTCATAAATTATTGCAATGTAGAAAAAAGTAGTTAAACCAATTTTTTTAAGTAATTTATTTAGTAAACCTTACTGGGAGTAATAGTGATGAATTATTTGTACTTAAATGGTTTTAGACTAATAAATTAAACACTTTATAAGCAATATTGGTAAAAACGGGTATTCAATAAAAATTAAAATGCATTATATTGATTTAATTTTATGTGAATTTAATATAGAACTTATGAAAAAGGCGAACTTAATATTTAATCTGATTCTACTCTACTCACCCGCAAGGGAAATTCATACATTGATCAGTCTTCAGCAATAAAATCAATCAAAACAATGTATCGATCATTTACCTCCATATAATAATGAGTATACCACCAAGTTAATAACCAATTTATAATTATTATTGCATCATTTTCAACTAAAATGTATCATAATAAAAAATAATCAAGCCTTCCATATCCCACCAAATTCAAAGCAAAACCTTCTTTAGATGCAATCCCGGCTTTGCGGAAGGAACAGGATTTCCTTTGGCTTAACCATGGTCTTTTTTGAGTAATGTTTCATAAAGTATCCATTTTTCATCCCCAGTCACTATACGCTTAGAAAAGGATCCACTTCATTTCTAGTGACTATTATGTGCAAACATTTACTCATTGCCAATGATTTGAGCTATAAGCTCATGTGGAGTCTAAATAGCAGATCGAGAAATCTTTCCTATCCTTTTTAAGGTTGTTAGTTGTGCACAGTGGGGACTGCCAGCTGGTTCTCTATTTACTATCTGAAGTTTTGATTCTACTAGTGCTTTCAAACCATCAAGACTTGGAACTTTTTATACCAATGTTGAGCTTGACGACGTTCACTTATAGATCCTTCCTACTCGAAAGCAATGTTTTGATTTGTTTCTCAAGTTTTTTCTAAAAGGAAAATAGGCACTTATTCTATTTCATTCTTTTTTTTTTTTGAGAAATAAAAATTAAAATACAAGTACAATTGAATATAAAATAAAGGGCACGATACTAAGTTTAAGATAATTAAAAAAAAATAGGGTTTAAAATCGAATTCGGGCATTTAAATCGACTTTCCGTTCCCCCTAATTTTTGATCGGAAAAAAATGAAATAAACGCACAAATAAAGTATTACATAAATAAAAATAAAGCATTAGAATACAATTATAAAAATCATAAATTGTGTGATTGAAATATTCGTTTTTATAAAGTACCCGAAGTTGACACATTAGACTTCCGAAATGAGAGTTCGTCAAAAGCCAAAATGCGAAGTTTAATCGAAAGTTCTTCTATCTAAGCCAATAATGGATATGGCAATTCTATAGGCTGGAATGTCCTTCCATCGGATCCAAGATGAACGGAGAAGAGGTTTCGTTCCAAACTGTGGTGATATAATTCGGGTAGAGTGCAGCAGGCTTTCTGCCTTACCACCTGGGTAACAATGAAACTGCTAAATATCTGCCGACCTAGTATTGAATAAATTATTTGCTTAAGAAGTCATTCTGACGCATTTCAAAATAGCATATAAAATTTGAAAGTGAGCAAGAATCTCTTCGCATTATTTTGTCTGAGGACCCAGTATGTTGTAAAATAACCGTGGAAAACGTTTTTAGTATTTTTATTTTTTGGATTAATTAAGCTTGATTTGATTCCCTATCTATGTTATTTGTCTATGTTATAAAACATAATCCTATATCTTTCCTTTCTGGAGGTTATAGCTCACTTTACAAGATTCAAGTATTGAGGTAAGCCTAATGAAGGAATACTGAAGGATTTTAGCGTGTCTTTTGTCCTGTCCAGGATTATAATTGAAAATTTCTAGTAAAGTCGAAGGGCAAGTACAATCCCCACAGTGAACAACTCATTTTAATTGAAGGACTGTGAAGGAAGGCGAGAAATACAGATTGAGGATAAATTAAACTCTAAATTTAATTTATTCGGAGCCTTGAGTCTAATTATTGGATCTGAATACGCAGTGTATGTATATTTAACTAGCTGTCAGAAAAGACTCCTTCAAAACGTCCTATAAAATGAAAATCTATGTTCGAGGAAGCCGTATCATATACAATAGTGACGCGGATCACCGATCTTGATGGGCGTTATTTCAATAAGTGGAATTCACCTGAGGAGGTGTTTGTATAGCCGAGCCATATTAATTAAATCTGACCTCGCGTGGAAATAAGGACACGCCAAATTCCCAATTCAAGTAAGGGAGCGAGATTCCAGACTGCTTGAAAGCAGGCTTCAGATAAATCGCTCGTTAGGGAATGTACGTGTCATGGAAGAGCCATTTAAGTGAGTTATGTAAATATGCATTTGATGTGCAAGATGCTTCGTCAATTAAAGTATGTGTGAAAGAATTTCTGCAAATTAGATCCGTCTTTGGAAAGGTTATGCCAATTGAAGAAAATTCCAAGCTTTAATTGAGAAATTAATTAATTTTAATGAAATTCGTTCAATTTTCCGTGTACCTTCTATCTCTAAAATTCAAGTAAGGGAGCAGGATTACAAACTATTTGGATGGAGTCTTCAGATAAATCACTCATTATGGAATGTATGTGCCTTAAAAGGTCATTTAAATGGCTTTAGTAAATATGCATTTGACGTAAAATATGTTTCACCAATTGGAGTTTGGGAAAAAAGTGCCGATGCAATTAGTTTTTTCTTTGGTGAGGTTAGGCCAATTTGGAAAATTTCAAATTTTTAATTTAAAAATTCCTTATTTTTAATAGATATTTGCATTTATTTTAATAACATTTACTTCATTATTCAGTGTATCAACCATTCAGTAATGGTTATTCAAATGAATGTTAGACTGGTAACGAATGTAATTCTTTGAAACAATATGGCTTGTTTATTTTCTGTTTTTTTGCTGTAAAAATAAAAACAAATTTTTAACATTTGTTTCATTACCACGTGTAAATTTTTTGTTTATCTTTATTCTTTGTTTCAGTATTTCGTTCATTCCAATTCGATAATTAAAATTTTTTTTTAATAAATTTTCATTAACCTTGGGAAACAGTTGGCTATCTCCATGCTACCTTTCTGAAGGTATTAAAATATGTGATCTACATGTTTGTATGTACACTCATGTCTATAAATTACGGATAATCAAGTTCAGGCAAAGAAAGAGACAGAAGCAAAACAAATTTGACTTATTTGTAAAATCTATTTATTAAACAAAAGGTAAAGAGCAAAAAAGATGCTATATGTTTGACATAATTAATAAAAATTGCGATTTTTACTCCCTGGAGCAAATTTCAAAAAACAATCTATTTACAAAAAACAGTATAATAGCGTTAGTATGATGGTTAATATGGAGTATGTCTCCCGGACGATGCAATACAGGCCTTACAACGTCTAGGCATGCTGAGTATAAAATTATCAATCTGATCTTGGGGAATATTACACCACTCATCAAGCAATGCCCTCCGAGGTTCCGGTTGACAGGTGGGAAGGGATTGACGGGCTGCTATTCGTCGGCCAAGCATATCCCACACATGCTCTATTGGATTCAAGTCCGGTGAGTAGGCTGGCCAATCCATACGGGTGATATCCTCCAATTGAAGGCATTCGTCTACAATGTTTTCCCAGTGAGGACGGGCGTTGTCATCCATAAACAGAAGTTCAGCAGCCATGGCGCCCCGAAACAAACGTACATGTTGTTCCAGAATGACATCCCGATAGATGTGGCTTGTCATTGTTACACTCTGAACATGCAGGTCAGTTCTGGAACCAAGAATAATTCCTCCCCAAACAAGCCATCCTGCACCACCGTAACGGTGTCGTTCAATAGTGTTCTCTTGGTGGTAACGGGTACCTGGCGCTCTCCATATGAAAGTCCGGCGAGAATCAGACTGCAAACTAAACCTGGACTCGTCGGAAAACATCACACCAGACCACTGTTGCGGTGTCCACAATGCATGCTCTCTACTCCAGGTTAATCGCAGGTGACAGTGAGTTACGGTAAGTGGAACACATCTGACAGGCCTACGAGTATATAGACCAATGTGCCCTAAGCGTCTGTGCACGGTCTGCTTTGAAACTGTCGTACCGGTAGCTGAAGTGAGCTGACGAGACAGGTCTGATGCTGTGCTCCGTCTGTTTCTTTTGGCAGCAACTGCTAAATACCGGTCCTCATTCGGCGTTGTAACTCGGGGGCGACCTGTGCTGTATCATCTACTCACATTACCATCATCTTGGAATCGTTGCCAAAGCCTGGAGATGACACTCTGGGTGATTCCAAGTTTATTTGGATACTTCCAGCTGGGTACGTCCAAATTCCAGTCGTCCGATAATTCTACCACGTAAAAAATCATCCAAATGCTTCCTTTGTGCCATAACTATGCGGTTATTGCACTGAAAGGCTTTTAAAGCGCTTGTGAACAATTTTTCTTCTTTGCCACCTTCCTTATATACCCCTCTCTTACACTCTCGTCATTGTGACGTACTATCCGCGCCATCTGGTGGTTTCCTGTAATTTGCATATTCTTCTTTAAGATGTGTGTGATAATTCTACAGGTGAAATTTTTATTTTAGAATTCTATTTTTGTGTGATTCTGAATTATCCTTAATTTATGGACATGAGTGTATATGTAAAAATTCAGTAAAATTAAAAAAAATTTTCTTTCAATCATGCTTGATGCGGGAGCATGCTAATTATGTAGAAAATCTGGAATATGTTTACATATTTATTTATCTTTATCAAATATCCTATTATAATAATATATTAGATAATATTATTAGGATTATAATATCCTTATCTAAAATTTAATTAATTCATTAAAAATACAAATTTACAATACCAAAACATTTTTTTATTATTTTTTTGGAATGTACGATACGTATTTAATAAATGCAAAAGGAAATATGGGACCTGATGATCGAGTGACTAGCACTCTGGCTCTCCGTGTTACCGACGGTGCCATATGTTTGTAGTGATTCTTAATTCACTTTAAACAGTTGGTCCCGGTATAATATAACTGTGGGAGCGTAAGAGCTGACGATCCTACCCTATAAAAAAACATCTCTTATCTTGAAATCTGCCAGTAGGCAGATGGTCTTGGCCCACCATGGGGCTGTTACGCCAATAAAAAATAAGAAAAGGAAATAAGAAGGGAAAATGAAGAAAACGAGGATAAAACATGAGAAGAAGAATCAGAAAAATATATTTTTCATAATAACAAATAAAACTTTGAGATTAGTTTATGCTACAAGGGAAAAAAATGTGAAAATTAGTAATTTCCTTTGGAGAGAAAATAACAAGGATCATCAAAGATTAAATTTCTAATTCGATTTTTGTTGTAGTGTGTCAATAAGTCGTAAACAGTGAAGTAAATTTTGAAAGCAATAAAAATTCATGAGCAGGTGATGAAGTTTTGTAACGATCGTTAAAAATGAGTTGATACTTTGTTTTTTCTTTCTATTATTTAACTGTAATTTATTGTTTGGCTATTGTTTCATTAATTTTATTTTCGACTATTTTTTGATTTTTTACTGTTGAGAAGATTGTTAGTTTGATTGAGGTTTGTGTTTGGATATAAACTTTTATAGAAAATAAAATTCAAAACATTTGCAAAGAAGTTTTAAATAAATGCTATTATTTTAAATAAAGATTATTTTAATTTACGATTGTATTGTTTTTTATAAATTATATACATAAGGAAATTTTAAAGAATCAGTTGCAATGCTTACAAACATTCATAGTTATTGTAACAATATTACCTACATCATTTGCTTAAAATGTATGTAATTTAAATTTAAAACTCAATTATATACAGTTATTTAATAATCCTATATTTATTAGTGTAAATTAAAGAAAAACAACTCAAAGTGGGATATAGTTTTATTTATTTAGCAGAAATTTTATTTTTATAAAATTGAAAGTATTACCTACATACTGATGCTCGACTTTTGATATATCTTGAGCAATGATATTAGACCTTCATTTATGAGCTTGCATAATTGCATATCTATTATTTATAATATTGATGCACATACTAGGTATACATGCTATGCTTAATAACTTTAAAATATAGTTATTATAATAGGAAAAATGTAAATTTATTGAAGAAAGAAAGTACATTAAAATTTTTTTAAAACAATTTATTATTTATTGAAATAATTCCCTGATCAATGAAAACAGAGAACTTATCTAATATGTTATTAATAATGTTGAACATTATGAGTTTTTAACTATTGTAATGTTAGAAATATATATGTTATTAAATTTAAAAATAGATAACAAAAGTAAATCTTGATATCAAAACAAAAATAGTGTAAGTCTTTTATATTAATGTCTTTTTATATTTACGGAACTATATATAGAGCCAATATGTCCTGAATGTATCAAAAATTTCCTCTGTAACATATGGCATGCCATTAATATTCAATGATTAATTATGTGCCCTTTCTTTTTGTTTATTTATCATTTTTCAGATTTTTTTTCGATACCAGAATTGCTGTCAGTATAAAATGAATGAAATGTAATTAAAAATACACAAATAAAAAAAATGTTTCTGAAGAAGTGAATTTTATTACTAATCTGATATTTCGTCATTAAAATAAAGGAGATTTATTTAATTATAAATATAAATCTTCGACTGTCAAACATTAAGTTGGTAACCTTTTTCCATTGCTAAGGAATTTCTTATTCCTCTGGTAGCTAGCATGCATCTGGCACCTTGAATTTTAATTACCGCCAAATGTACACAAGCTAATGCCCATCTGCAGCTAATTATAGACAGAAGGTTTGAGCCCGACAAAGAGGGAGGCTGCTGGCAAACAAGCTGACAGTAATTAAGCCAGGGGAAGATGATTAAAGGAGGTGTTGAAGACACCTCCGAAGGAAGGCGTGCGGTGAAACTTAACCAAAGAGATCCTCTTTTTGCTACTGAGGAGGTAACTCAATATCTTGCCAATCGATTGGCCGGTTTGAAAAACTTCTCTCGGTTCCAGATGATGAATCTCTTTTTAGCACCCACTTCAGTTTTGTTTTAGAAAACTTATTGATTTAGTGTGGTGAGGTACATTCAAAATCTTTTTAAACATGTTTCTCAAAAAGAGCTTTAACTATTATCAAGTGATATGGAATAACTTTCACTGAACACTGTATCGAAATTAAAGAGAAATAAAATATTTTAGTTATGTGCTGCCTTTATGTGTTGCATTTGTTAATTGTATGCGTAAAATAAATTCTAATTTATGTTTAGAAAGGTAGGTATATTAGGTAGCGTAGAATTATTTTTTGAGAAGCAGTTTTTATAAAAGCTAATTAACTTAATATTGAAATACAAGGTATTCGAAAATTATTGTTCTTCTTTAATACCTTTGATTAGTAGTGACAATAACCTTACTTGGTGTAAACATTGATAAGAAGAAAAAATCTGAATATTCAAAAGGAAAATCAAACTTTTGCTTAAGTATTTCATAATACACTCACTGTAAAAAGTTAAGCATGCTGTGGAAAATGTTAAGGCCAATCTGAATTGGAGAGGTTGTAATTCGTTATGTAACAGCCAATAACGGTTTCGTGTCGAGAAATATGCAAAAAAGGCAGTTCCATAAGAAGCCAGCATTGTGAAGGATTACAGTTTCATGTAAGTGTTGATAAAAAGTATTGAGACATTTTTTAAGTCTTAATAAAAAATGTTTAGAACTTTTGTAAGTATTGATAAAAAGTTCTTAGAACTATCGTAAATCTTGATTTCAAGAGAGATGTGTTTCAATTGCTTCCAAAAAACGAATGAAAAATTCTGAGCTTTAGCGTGCTGTCGGTCGCATTTAAACAGGACAATCAAGGATGTTGCTCTTTTCTTCAGCGTTCATCATTCTATAATTTCAATTTCTAACCAGCCAAACAGTTGTCCAAAGACCTATGACCAAGGGCACCTATGACCTATGTTCAAGGGCTACGACCCACGCGAAGATCGATATATTGCTGTTGTAACTAAAAAATAATTAAAAAAAATAAAATTAGGTAAATCATCATAATCCACGGCATACAGCCTATGATGGAATATAATTTCAATAATAACACTTTCCTATTCCTAGTTTTTCCTTTTTTTTTTGTGTCATTTTCATAGCTTCCAGATTCTTCTCCACTACTTCTACCCATCTCTTCCTATGTCTTCCATGTTAATACATTCATCCAAGTTAAGATCTGATTCAGAAATCAGTAGTTCCATTCAATATCCATTTCGATTATTTATACTGTCAAAAGTTTTGTAGAAGTGAGATTTTGACAGAAAGGGTTGTTAGCCCTTTGCCCAAATTGAACCCGGAGGGCCAAACTTCCATATTTATAAATCCTCTAGAGACGGGGGGGGGGGGG
>BPLQ01013769.1:57964-68344 GCA_021605075.1 Caerostris darwini
TTTAGTTGTCTTTTACGACATTAATATGCTACATTGGAATTATTCTTTCATGGCGGGGCACAACACGATTGTTACAGTTATACAATGATTACACTTAAATTTTCATAACAAAAGCAAGTTTAATATATATGTCCTTATATGGATTGTTCAATTAACAAGCAATCGGGTTTTAAATCCAAGATGACTTTAAAATTCGATATTGCTGATTACTGAGAATAGTTGTGTAATACAGTTGTCTTCATACTTGTGTACGCGTACTTCTAGGGGGTAAGCAAAGTAATACTGGGGGGGGGGCTCGTCAAAGACTTTAAAAAGTATATTTAGAAATGTTTCCATCATTAGTAAGCACAGCAAAGAATGTAACCTTACCATTTAGTTCTACATAATTGTGTGAAGTATAATTTTCTTTAATAACAATCAAAACCAAGTACAGAGAAAAAGTTAAAGTTAGAACCAGATCTTCTAATTGCCTTAACAGAGGGCATCAAATCAGATTTTTCAAATAGAACTAAAGAAATGCAATCACATTGCTAAGATTAAGTTCTAATTAAAGATGCAAATTTGCAATTTACCTTAAATATATTATTGTTTAAAATAAATAAATAATTTAATTAACACACATATATATTATATTTATATTTTATAATTTCGTTAATTATTTTTGTTAGAGGTACGCGATCAAAAAAGTTTATATATCACTGGCTTAATAAACGACTTTTACATAGATTAAACATGATCAGTTTGGATGCATTAGCGTTTTTCTATTTTTCCTAACACGTGACAGACATTAAATTAGTTCCTGACAAAAAAAATTTCCTTTCCGCTCTCTGCCCCAAAACTTGTAAGAGTAAAGCAATATCATTAAGCCATATAATTAATAGATAAAATTATAAAAAAAAATTAAGTAACAATATTTCAGAAATGTTTTAGAAGCAGATTTCTCATAACAGTTTCATTAGAGATCTATAGGATCACTGAAATGAGATCCTCCTTATTCATTTTTAAAACTTTGTTTCTATTTTTAAAGAGAAGTTTCACTTAATTTGTTAGTATATTTGTAAAGTTGTTATATTTTGAATGAATGATAAGTGAATAATAGAAAGAGAGAGGTATTAAGAAAAAAAAGTAGAACTTTAATCTCTAGTTTTGACAATTGATGTTCAAAGTTAATTCTGTTAAATTATTTTCTTATGCTATTTGTTGAAATCCTTAGTGCATTGTTATATCACGCTAATGTCTCCTCATGATCCTACATCCTCATGTCCTACATTAATGTAAATGGTTATGAAAAACAAAAAGGACAGTAGTTCTGAAAGTTTTTGTAGTTTTTGAACAGCCTTTTGTTATTGTTTTTTTTACAAATCAGATAATAATACAATGTGAATGTGAAAGATTCTACGGTATATACTATAAATATTACAGATGTTTTAAACAGAGATAGGCAATGAAAAAAGAAATATATAAATTTTGAACATGCTTTTAATTGTTTATATGATTAAAAACTATACTCCAAATTTTTAATAAAATTTATTCACAGAGGCTACTCCTGTTCATATTTTCATGATTTAATCATTTTTCGGTATTGTTTTCAAATCAGATCTGTTCTGTAGCAGTTGTTTAATTTTTGTATGAAAAAAATACTATTCTTTTTGTATAAGAATGGCATTTTATTGGCTGTTTATCATTACCTATTTTGATGTTAGTGTATTTATTTTTATTTTCTGTTTTTGCGGCTAATGATTTTTTTTTATTATTATTTTACTGCCTATGATTGCTATTCATATCACTTCCAATGAGAGCTTATTTTAGTATGTAAGCCATTTTTTATTTTCAGACTTATGAATGACTAAAAATTGAAGAATTTTACAATCGAGTCACAAACTTTATTGTAGAATTTTGTACATGCTTTTAAGCACCCTTACAAACTAAAATTTGAACTTTTGCAAAAATGCAGTTATAAAACATATTTGTTGTAATATCTGTTTTATTATTTTAATTGAAATAAAATTAAAAACTATTTTATAACACAACACTTGAAAATAATGACTATTCTAACATAGAAGAATTATCATCTTTACAATATTTGCTAATGTATTTTATTAGAGAATAAAATTTAATGATTCTTACAATATGAACTATATTTAAACCTCGATTTTTTTTTAATCTGAAAACCATTTCGAGGTAGCTAACTAACTGAAAAGAAAACCAGGAAGGAATTTTTTAGAAGCGAAGATTTTTTTTTAAACATACAGTCTTTTGTTCACACATTTTTGAAGTCTTTTAATCGTAATCGAAGGAAAACATTTTATTTTATTTTATTAGAGAACAAAATTTAATGATTCTTACAATGTGAACAATATTTAAGCAGTGAGTGTTTTGAATTTGAAAACCATTTCGAGGTAGCTAACTATCTGAAAATGAAACCAGAAAGAAATATTTTAGAAGCGAAGAGTTTTTTTTAAACATACAGTCTTTTGTCCACAGATTTTTGAAGTATTTTGATTGTGGTCGAAGTAAAACATTTTAATAAGTTAACACAAATAACTAAGGGACTTGAAAATTTATTTAGGTTGAGATTTAAAATTAGTAATTTTTATTATGTTAATTTTATATACATATATAAATGTCACAAATTTTTCCATCAGAAAAACATTATTACATTTTGAAGTAACTAAATACAACTGATCTTTAAAAAAAAAAAAAAACCAAATAGTTTTTCTGCCAAAAAGGTCTGAAGTGTTTTGATTGTGGGTGGGAGAAAACATAGTGGTGTGTCTCGGAGCAATCAATAGTCAGCGACTTGACAGACACACTGAAATTAGCGGTGGTGATAAATCGTTGGCAGGCAAAAGAGGGAAAATGAAGACAGTCTTCCCTTTCCAGATGCAATAAGAGCTTCCGCAGGCTATTCCAATTAGATGCTTCGTAGTTCGGACAGACGAAAGCGAAGAATGTTTTTACGATGACAGACTGGCAGCTGTGGAAACCATGTGAAGAGAGAAAAGTCCTTCTGCAGTTGTTTCATGCTTCCTAACTTTCAATAAGTAGAAATCCATGGAACATAATTACTTTCTTTTAGCCACAGACAATTTGAAAGTCAGGAGAAAATTTGATTTTTTTTCATCTTCTTTTCATAATTATTTCCATGATTACGTTTTGTTGCTTGATTAAGCAGCAATTATGCTTGGAAAAACAATTCAATTTTTTTTCTTTTTTCCTGGAGGCTTCGCCTACATACTTTTGATTTAAAAAGATTATAAAATCGATTAAAATGGTTTTCTTGCTCGTTCTTAAAATGTTACGGATTATGATGGGTTAAACTTAGCAAACCTGATTGTATATTTTAATAAATGTTTAAAAAATTTGAACTTTGTAAAACATTTGATCAGATTAAATGTTTTCCGTCGCATAGATTTTGATAAACCTACACAACTATGACAATATAGTAGCGAAGGGAATAACAATGTAGCTATTTCAGCGGCAGATGTCATGGATTCGATTATCCTCTTCGTTTATGGACATGTTGAAATGGTAGAGTAAAAGTTCTTGTGGAAGGTTTCACCGTTTAATTAATTACATTGGTGTTTTACAAATTTTTATTGTAAAAAAAAACAGCGGAAACAGCAACATTGTAACACAAATGGGATCTACAAATGGGATTTTAAAAATTTTCGTAGAAAGTCATTTATTCATAACAGGCGATACTGATTAATCGTATTTATAGCGCGTTATAAAGATGTCAAAAAATTATAGATTTCATGGTAAAATTAGGCCCTCCGGATTGAAAACCAATTTTGTTAGACAAGAACGAGTAGTAATGAATCTTCAGGATCTTGTTCATGGGTTTCTTTACAGGAACTGATTACGGGTTTGGTGTGATCATCACTTTAAATGGTACATTTAGGGCCGTGGCAATATGAGGATATTTTAATGGTATATAGTATTCACATGTATGTTTAACTTATTTTCGCCGAATCTTTAAACATTAATAGTGTATTTATTCTTTTAAATTAACGATCGATTATGTCTGGGATTTATTTAGGACTACTTAAGAATTAGAGATTTAGAAATAGATTCAAAGTCACTGAATTAACCATTCAGAGTTTTTTCTTATGGACCCTACAAAATGTGGACCTGTTTGCCTGTATATTAATGCTAACCATCTCTTATTTACAGTGAGGGAAAAAAGTATTCAAACAGGGCTAATTTATAACAAAAAAAAGTTTTATTTTTTAATAAGTGGAAAATTTCGTGAGAACAGTTATAAAAAGTTTCAAAATATTTTGAATTTGAAAAAAATAATTATCAAAATATTCATACATTTTTATTAAATTAAAAGAAAACTAAAGAGAATGAAATCTGAATCCGTAAAAAGTATTCATACACAGGAAAAAAGCAAACTTATTGTTGTGATTTACAATCGGCTTAAAACGCTTTCAGTACATTTGCCGAAGTAGAAGTTCAATTTAAAATGTGTTTTTGAAAAAATTGTGGCGAGATGTTTTGGAGGTTCATATTTCCAAAAGTAAAGGAACTTTTTAAAGAAAGTAAAACATTAAATAAAATTTCCGTTTTGATTGGCATACCTTGTTGTACCATACAGTCAATAATTAAAATATTTATCTTTCAACATTACTTAACCAAGCACACAGCGATTGAACATGGCTTCTCAGCCCTTATGATCGTCGATTCACTGTTAGTTCCTAAAGTTGGATTTCAGATTCAACACTCTGGAGTAAACGTATCAGTAAGTATAACAGAAAATTCATTCAGAGAAACTTGTTTCTGCGGTTTAGTTGTTTGCTGGAAGAAAACATTTCGTGACCGAGAAGAATTGTAAACTCTACTTAGCTTTAATAAATAAATAAATAAATTTAAAAAACCTACACTATGGTTTAGAATTTTAGAAAAAAAATATTTTCTTGAAGGAGAGTTAATTCAACATTTCTTTATCTGACGGTACAAGAAAGTTGTGGAGAAGGCATTCAACTTAGGCATTCAAAGAATCTTCTTCAAATAGTGAAATATGGAGGTTGTTCTGTATTTGTTTGGAGTTGATGAGTGCAATGAAATGCAGGATATTCGGCAATTATTGATGGCTTCATGAATCATGATATGATCATTGAGGATATTAAAGAATAATGTACAATCTAGCAAAAATGGGTCTCAACATTGATTACGTTTTTATCATTCTTATCCACGCTAATGATCCAATAAATACAGCATTAAACGCTAGACTTTGGCTTGTAGCTCACCAAAATTGCCTTAATTTCTTCCACAGTTGCAGGATTTCCACTCTATTGAGGATTTGTAGGATGTTTTAGATAACAAAGAAAGATTAAGATCTATTTCGAGTAAAGATGTTCTAAAAATGGATCTTCAAGAGGAATGGAATATTTTGAACTCAGTTACCTCAAAACTTTGTTTAAAATCAATAACCATAAAGAAGATGCTTGATCAGTTTTGCTATGAAAATTAAAATGAATAACTTTTTATCTCAATATCAGAAATTGATTTTAACAAATTTGATGATAAAAGCTTTCGTTTGCTGTTACTTTACTTTCGATGTAGATTCAATGGGATTTTTTTTAAAACCGACTGAAAAAAAATTCAAAAATTTTAAAAACACTGTTTTTAATTATCTTGACTTATATTTCAGGCTTTTTTTAAAAAAAAAAAGTTAAACATAAAAAGTTTTAAGTTTAGACCTGTCCAGAAAAATATTCTTAAATCAAATTCACTCTATTGTGAGAAAAATTAAATTCGAAAAATGTGTGCTTTTGTTCCTGGAATTATCATATTTCCAATAATAGAAAAATGAATTAATGATGCTATTTTTCTTAAAGCAACGTCACCTAGTTTTCTGTTTGCTATTTATGAGACGTGATTTTAATAAAATTTCCTAAACTCCAATTTTTTTATAAACTTCTTAGTCATTGCTTATTGAATCTATTTTTTTTGAAAGAAAAAAGGACTAAAAAAATTCTGTTGCAAAATTCTTCGTACTTTTGGTTCAGAATTTATTTTCTAGTTAATAGAAACAACGAATGTCAATCTTTCATTAATCCTTACAAATAAAATGACATTTTTTGTTTCGAATAACCTTTTTTTTTTAATATTTTAAAACAAAACTGCAATAACAAAAAATTTCTACGAGCTTAACTTCTAATATCTTTAATTTAAACATAAAATGTTTATAATATGTGTATATCATTAACAAGAATAAAATAAAATAATGCTTTAAGAAGAAACATAAGTTGATGAATTTTTTGTTCAATTTTCAATTGATTTCAGTTCATTAGAATTTCTTAGAAAAGTCTGTATAAAAAATTCATTTAGCTTTTCGTAGAAATAAATTAGACTAATGAACTTCACAATAAGCTTTTTGTCTCTACCCGAATCTCTGCTTTCTCATTTAATTACTGATTAATAATATTTGCAAACTTCTGTAAAATAATATTTTAAAAAGCAACTAATTAGGATAAACCTTGGACCATTAATGTAATTTTTTATAATAATCTGCTAATCGAAATGTGGGTTTTGGCTTTAATGAGAGAATTATTCAAAAATAAAAACAATTATATTTTTCTTCTTTAATAGACCTCGCTTTTTACTCTTTTTAATGGACAATAATAAGAAGTCTTATTAATAATTTTTTTTTCATGTTAATTGTTGACTTCGAGTTTTAATTTCTACAATGTGAAAAGTGACACACAATTGTGCAGAATTTTCTCAGCTATGTAGTTACTCTTTATACAACTAAAAATTATTTGATTGAGAAATATTTTTATAAGATATTAATGTAGAAAATTCCATGTAAGTAAAAAGGTAAAATTTTATGCCTTAAATGATTTTAAAAAAATAAGAGAATCAGCATATAAATAAAAAGATTGATGGAAAACCTTTTAACTTGAATGTAGGCGAGCTTGTATTTCTGAATTTCATCTGATGTATCAGATGCTACTACTTATTAAATGCTATACTTATTACCCATTAAATTGTTAACCACTTTGTAAAAACCTCGCTTTTACAGCTTTGTTTCTTAGGATGTTGGAGGCGGAAAGCAGCAATGTCATTCTAGAGGAATTTTAGGGGAAATAGTTCTATTTTGCAAATCGAATTCGAAAACCACCAAAACACTCTGGCAGCTAATGCGCGATAAGGCGACCTGTTAATGCGAGACTGCAACAATCTATACTCTTTTGCAAAGCGGTGACTGCAGCTCGATACACCAAAAGAAATGGAACTCCTATTCATTAGCATTGCTGTTGGAACATATGTGAGGCAATAGAAAGGAAATTAACACTGATTTATCAAGAAATTAGGATTTAGTGCGTTGTTTCTTAGGATTTTGGGGAGGAAGATAAGCAAATTTTCCTGCAGGTAGTAGTCCTGCTTTTGCCAGCTCGAAACCCTCTAGCTAGGCATTCCACCTGTTGATGTGAGACTGTTAGGATCTTCACCTTTCTTCAAAACATAGACAAAAGCACGAACACATGGAAATTGAACTGTCATTAATTTACACGCACTGCTATTGGTCCATATGTGAGGAATGTAAAACCTAAGCAGACTAATCTATGCAGAAGTTAAGATTTAATTACATGATGACAGATAATGAAGATTATTACTTTGGTTTGAATTTTGTCGAAAAAATTTTGCTTAACAACATAATATGGATTTAAATTAAGTAAAACTTACATTTTCTTACATATATGAAAGCATGTAATGAAAGATACATCCTAATTATACTCATACACAATTTTTTTGTAAAAACATTTATATTTTGTGTAATAAAAACATTAAATCACAAATAATAGTATTATAATGTGACAATAAAGGTAATAATACTAATATAATTTATGTAACTTAGACAATATTTATTTGTTCACAGATTATTTTAAATTGAGTTTCATTCTTTCATTTCTATTCTAAGGTTAAAAAAGGGTGAAATAATTTGTAAATTTATTAAGAAACAGTGGGTTCCGAGTTTCATGTTCCGAATCTTTGGTTTTACGAGTCACTATTAAAGAAAAGTTAATTTGATAAGTAGAAGAGCAATTTATCAGGTCGAATTTATAATACAGTATTTGTATTGTAGAGTTCAAAATATTTGGGATGTTCAAACAGAAAAGGCATTTTATTTGGTAATTGATATAAATTTGGACAATAATAGTGATATTCTATTCGTCGTGTCTTAACAGACTCAGATACATCAAAAAGTATCAGCAATTGCACAGTTTTTGTTATCCTAATTTACCTGTATTCTTTAATTATTGTATGAGTTTTCAATATTTGATGATAATTTCACATTATTATTGGTTGAGCTTATTCGGAAGTTGAATTTTAGCGAAAACCATCACTTCCATCGATATTGATAGATTTCCTCTACAATTGCTATTTTATATTTTTAAAAGTGTTATCTGGATATTGTTATTACTAACACACTTTGCAATGGTTAGTTCGTCTAAGCTATGCGCAATTTATTATCCATAACACAAGCTGTCTTCCCTTTTTCAATTTATTTATTAATATTTTTTATTAACGAAAATGTTAATATGCGTTCGATACATCAGTATCTGTTAGATTCCCTACAAATGTCGTGAGATAACACTGATAGGCGCATTTAATCGATTGGAAACAAGAAACCAGAATCATTTCCCACAGTTTGAAACGACATTTGAACGCGAGGGAATTACCGATGTTTACTCTACTAGTTCACAGTATCGATTGAGTAACAGTGGCCTTGCTTTAGGACCATCAACTGATCAAGAAAAGCGTCATGTAAATCGGAATCGGATCTGGACACAATTCGACTGTTCAACGTTTTTCTTCTTTCTCTCATTACCGTTCAATATAAATGAAGGGTATTGCTATGGTAATGCATTTCCCATTTCATCACATGTTTGAAAAATGATTTCTGGTTATTTTTAAAGCCATCCCAGTATGCGAATTCCATTTTTCATTTCCAAGTCCAATCTTATTTAAAATTGCAATTTATTTTGCACGTTAGATCTCGAAAGGGTTTTTAGTTTTGAGAAAGAGACCTCCAAAACTTGAAATGGAGCCTGATGAAGTGAAAAGAAATAAAGAGCTTTCAAACGGAAAAATATTTATTTTCTATTTTCACAAAGACGGAAATTTGAAGAAGTAAATGAAACTCAAAATAAGAGAGACAATTAATTTATTGGATAAAGCTTTCGGACTTCATCATGAAAATATATAAACTTCCGATGAATGAATTACGTGAAAAATAGGAATTTTTTCCTCTCCCTTTTGCTGAATTTTTGTTTAATAGTGGGCTTCTTCTTGTCACATTCACTTCCACAAAAGTTCGAACACTTAGAGGCGAGAGAAAGAGTTTTCGACAGACCCTTTTATTGCAGTTCCAAAATAATGGGGCCTGTCACTTAAAAGGAAGGAAAATTTGCACCCGAAAGAGTTTTCCGAATCGCACACTTTCAATAAAGGAAATCATTTATTTATAAAGCGATAAACTTTTAGGATAGGAAAGGAATTTTTAATTTAAATAGTTTTATTTTGTATTACCTTTTATTTGAAGAAAATACTTTGTTCTTTAGAATATTTGACATCAGTGTCTTATAATATCAAAGGTAAAATCAAGTGAAAAAAAAAAACATTTGGAAGCCTTACTGCGAAACAGATGATTTTTGGTTTGTATTAAGGAGAAGTTTCAGTATTAAATTGAAGTCAAACACATTATAAAAATAATCAACAGATTTTAGTTTAATTACACATTGGGGTAATATTTAATTTTTAACATATAAATAAAACAAATTCATTAAGATTGTTTTTTTGTATACATATCCCAATATAAATGTCTTTTAATGGTCATGAAAACACATATTTTCTTTTAACAACCTTTTGTTACTTGCAAAAGGTATTTAATAATTTGATTTAAGAGATAGTATTAACGCCTCTTCATTTTTGCCCTTCTTTTTGTTTCCTATGGGTAAGAGTTTAATATATATATATATATATATATATATAATTATACAAAATAATGAATATAACAATATTTCAGGGGTTAAATTATGCAAAAAATGAATCGAGTATTGGGTTTCTTTCTTAAGTTATTAAATTATTTACCAAAACTTCATGCCTTATTAAAAAAATTCCCAAATATTCATAAGCGAATTTTTACATTGCTGTTTAACTCGAATGACCATTTAAGATTGTTCTTTCATTATTAAAGCGTTTGCTTACATTTACATCCAGAGTAAATTAAACATTCAAGAAAAAACAGGAAATATATATATATATATATATATATATATATATAAATTTAAGATTATAGATATTTACTGTTTACTTTTGTTCGATAGCTCAGACTCAAGATACAAATTCCAAAAATGACACATA
>BPLQ01013769.1:68354-85103 GCA_021605075.1 Caerostris darwini
TGTTCGATAGCTCAGACTCAAGATACAAATTCCAAAAATGACACATACTCAGTTAATGGAAATAATACTCGACTCAGTGGACTGTATTTTAAACTCCTTTATTTTTGGCAGTCATCAAACTCGTAGGTGGAACTGCCCACATAACCTTTCACTTGAGGGTTACACTCAATTATTTATGCAGTCATCGCGCTCATGGATGGACTGCCACAAGCAACCTTTCTTGATAGTCGCTGGGGTTGAACTCAATGAATTATACAGCCATCGCTACTCATGGATAGACCGCTAACACCAACCTTTTCCTTCGGTCGCTAAGTTTCAACTCGTTTTACTTACATTCCTTCTTTCTCTCCCTGGCCCTCACCCCCTGCCAGACACCCCCACAAACAGGATGTTTTCCGGGCATAGGGCGTTGACCTCCCCTAGCGGGGAACATGGGTTTCGACGTAACAACTTTCAAGTTTAATTTACATACAGACAAGATAACCATATACCTTAAAAAAATGCAACATTGAATAGTTTTGTTCCTGTTGTTTTGTCAAGAATTTATACATTTCTACAGAGTCGTTAAATAAAAAAAAAATGCATTAATAGCACATTGATTTTAACTCAAATTACAGTACTAGAATGGGAAGGGATTTTGCAAGATTTTTAATGGATTAATATTTGGATTAAATTAGATATTCAGGAGCCTTGACTTCGATATGGCTAAGGCAATATTGGACCTCTCAAAACATTTCTCTCAAATCTCAGAATGAACCATAGCTTCCTGACTGTACAAATGAGTACTAATAATTACCGTTATGTTGCCAATAATCTCTACTTTAGCAGAGCATGGAATGCCAGTGACATTCCTCAGTAATTGGTATGAGTCATTGCTAAGCGAATGTTAAGTTCTGTTTACATGTTATTTAGGATATATATTTAATCTATCAGAATCCTGTATGATTTCTTCGCGGTATTTGCTGAACAGTTGTTTTTCCTCATCATTGGCAATGTATTGGAAGATTGTGGATAAAATCTTTTATTCTGTGCTATTAGTATCTTAATATGAACTGAAACTTTTTTATTGTAAGTATAAAAAAGGTTATACTCATATTTTGCATTATTTTTATTTTTTAAATATGGGGGTGGCCCATAAATTCGTGCAAACTTCAAAAGTTCATAATAAAAGAAATAATGCTCGCAAAAAATTTCGGTTTGCAAGAATATGATCAAAGGGACATTTGATTTTTTTTCCATGTATGAAAAATAATGATTCCAAAACTAACCAAGCTCACATGTCATACCAAGACGTTTTATGAAAATCAAACAAACACAAACTGACCAGTAACAGATCACAATAATATTATAGTGTGTCTTTATGTTAAAGTAAAAGATGTTCAACATGACCACCACTATAAGGTATTAGGTAAGTCAGGTGCGTCATTACGCCTATTACTATCTGAGTGCAGCATGTCGGCGTCGATGACACCGGTGGTCTGTTGAATGGCTTTTTTCATTTTCACCAAAGTGGCTGAGGAGAGGTACACAAGAGATTTTAAATATCCCCATAACCAAAAATCTGCCGGGGTCAAGTCTGGTGATCGTGAGGGACATTTAAACTCGACTTATCACTCGGTCTTCAGTGAAGTTGTGCAACAGAAACGTCTTGACTTCACGTGCAAAATTAGGTGGGGCATCATCCTGCATGAAGGTGCCGACTAGTAACGCATGTCTTTCCTTCAATGCAGGCTCAAGTTGGTCAAGCAATGATGAATGAATGAATCCATTTCCAGCCGAGTGTTTTATTAGCCTCATTTGCATGAAACATATCAGTATGACGTTCGAGCGCGCTCTTTCGGTTATTTTTCGAATTATTATTTTTTAAACATGGAAAAAAATCTAATGTCCCTCTGATCATATTTGCAAAAATTAAAATTTTTTCCGAGCCTTACCTCTATTATTATGAATTTTTGAAGTTTGCACGAATTTATGAACCACCCTGCATTTTTGAACGTGCAAATTTAAATTAAGAATTTAATTTTTTGTTTTAGTAGCGAGGATAGATGAATCCTGTAAATTCCTATCTTTTTACATTCGACTTAATAAACTGAAAAATGTTGCAGATTTATTACAATAAATTAATATCACTTCCTTTTTCAATACAATTAATTATATATTATAAAATTGTTATATAAATTTTAACAAAATACGTAATATTAAATTAATTAAATTAAATGTTTAATTAAATTTGTTATATTTTTATTAATATTAATCTTTTATTACATAAATAATTATAATTATATTAAAATTATTAAATCAATGCATTATCAAATTATAATATTATTTTTTATTTTTAAATATTAAATTTAAATTATATTATGCACTTTGTTAGGTTTCTTAGTTCTTATAGTTCCTATAGTTTTTTTGTGCATATATCTATGCACATATATATTTACATGTCAAAAATATGAAGTAGGCTTAACATTTATTTCAATTATTTTAATGGTGGTGAAATAAGCTAATTGTTAATTGCTACATACAACAAAGCGCTTTAAATAAGTATAAATGATGTCAAAATATGATTTATGCATTCCGCTTATTGATAGCCTTTAATTTTGCTTCTTGTTGAAGATATTCCCTCCATTCAATTTGTAAGAAATAAACAGTAGTGGTATTAGAAATTGAATTCAACTTGAATGTTTTTTTTTAATAATCGAGTATTTTATTTTTCTATTTCAAAATATTATAAGTGTCAAATATTTTCTTAACTTTATTTATCATAATTATATTGTTTTAAAAATGAATCACTAGGGTATAGACCTCACAATTACCTTAAAACAGATATGTGGAAAGAATTAAATAAACTCTCAATCACATTTAGAGATCATGAGAAAAACTTGAAAGTACTATTGTGCAAAAGATAAAAGATTATTTTTCTGGATAGTTCTTTCCCTATATATAATTTTAAAGCATTCTCAACTGTGAGAAAAAGGTCTTGCAAACTGTAATTTTAGTGACAGACAACTCTATAATCGAGTTGCGGTGGATAGGAAGAGGATTTGTTCCCAAAAGATAGTGGAAGAAGGCAGATCATATGTTAGATTTTAGTTTGGAACAATACATTTCTCTGTACACGATGTTAGAACTAAACAACATATTCCCTTATGATTTGAAGATGAGTTTATGGTTCATGGGTTTTCGTATTTTATCCTCATTTTTAGAAGCAGTTGTTCACTTTCACTGAAATAAATTTATAATGGTTTTGGATGGTTTGGTAAGATGATGGATACATACTGGAAAAATATTGGATAAGAACTGTAATAAATGTTTCTGTGATTAATGGCGCAAGGTAGCAATAAAGTAATAAATTGTAAGGGTGAAATATATTGGAAAATCGAAAGAGAAAAGTTTGTCAAATATCACAAATTGCTTGAACTCGTACATACATAAACCATGATGTACTATATACACAGTCAATTATGATGACCATTAGTGGGATTATGACAGTGCTCTTTCGTTACTATGCAAGAAAAATAAAGTACGATTCACTGTGGTGGCGTGTGCGCAATCTATTTTTGAAAAAGAGTATACTCGGTGAAGATTGTGTCTTGCATCAATCAAGAGTATAACTAAATAACTGGATTTTCCCCTTTACCTTTAAATGTGGGGTAATAGTACTTGATAATATTTTCAACCCAATGAGAACTCTAGAAAGAGATTCCTCGTTGTTCTAGTGATGAATGTCGATGCACGATGTATAATGTGGTCAACAAATTCACTTGGTTAATGAACTAACTTGCAGAAACAAAGGTCTTCTCTAAATGCAAAACTCTATGTAAAGAGATATATACAGATGAAAATAGAGAATAAAATGGAAATTATATAAAATATGAAAGAATATTATAATACAGACGAAATGAATGATAAATGTTATTCTTCTTCGTGATCTGCCTTCCTTTGAAATACTTTTCCAAATAACAGATGTTGTGAGGGAAAATCTTCATGAGGAGCTTATTCAATAGTTTTCAAGGACAAGTCTACAATTTTCCACTTTTTGAAGTAGATGAAAAATTATGGGTTTCTATTGTTTTGTCGGAATATTATTCATATTATGCAATCAAGTAACACTACAGATAACTACAGTTTTTTTATATTGAATATTATTTTCAGACGCAAATTTTATTTTTCTCATTTTTATTTCCATCAGTTCTTTTACTTAATTTTTAATGTAGTCTTTTTACTGCTGTCTTTTTTAGGCCTTGATTCTATTCCGAAAAAAAAAAAATAAATAAATAAATGCAGAAATCTGAAATGATGTTTTCTTAAAAATTACATAGAAAATAAATTTGACACTGTAATAGCAATTGTTTGTTTAAATGTTTAATTATTTATAAAAAAAATAATATATGAAAAAAATTGTATTCTTCATCTAAACCACTTTCAGCTATACAATCATAAGTGATAGTCAAGTACTATTAAAAAACTGAATATGAATATTATTTTTCACTGTTCAAGTTAGTGTATTGAGATCAAAATGTATCTGGAAATAATCATATTTCAAAGATTTCAAGTACTTTCATCAAGAGCATTTCATAAATAAAAGTGGTATAGTCATTGATGTATTTTTTTATTAAAAATATCTATACTAGCTTAATTATTAACACTAAATTTATTAACTAAAAAACGCTTTAATTAACCATTTTTGTAAATTAAGAGTTACTGTTTTTGAACGCTTTTATATAAATATTTTTGAATCCTATGGTTCATGAAGTTTTGAGTCAAATTATACTTACTTTTATATTGCATAATTGCTTCTATGTTACTGATTATTTCAAGAATCAATCAACTGATATCAAGCAAAGTTAAGGTTTGTTAGTATTTAATTTTTTTTATCACTACGGATCCAAACTTTCTCATTTTAATGCCAATCAACAACAAAAGTTAAAAACAAATGTGTAGTATTTGCTCATAAAAATTATTTTATTTTATCCATTAAGTTTCGACTTACAATTATACTTAATTTTATATTGCTGTCTGATTTTTTCTGTGTTACAGATTATATGAATGCATTCCCAAGAATGATGTTTCGTATTGGTATGATATGCTGAATTGATTTTACCTACTACAAGTAAAAAAAATTCTGATTTTGATGCCAAGTCAATCACAAGGATTTTTCCACTTTAAACAAACAAAACTGCAGCATTTGGTTTTCAAAATAAACCCTCTCACATGTTTAGCATGAAGAAATTTGGACCGAGTTCTTGTAATGTGTTTATCTTCAGAAAAGTTAGTGGTCCCCCCAAAATGTACTGCTATTTGTAATAGGAGTGAAATGAAAACAAGTTCATTCTGCAAAAAATCCCTCGATAGGGATCTCAGTTTTCCCTGTTTGGAGAGTGATTGAAATGCGGAGCTGGGACCGAGACGCCCAGTTGATTCCGCCAATGGCCATATCGATCGGGGGTTAGGGAGAGGACTTACCTTTAACGGGACTTCCGGTTTCTCCCTCCCCATCATTCCAGTGTCACTTTCATCGCTCCAGGCCCCAAAGGGTAGCAAGAGAGAACTTCCTTACTCATTATAGAATTACGCTTGCTTATGATATTCATATAAATATAACTTAAAAACTAAAAAAAGATATATATATGTATATATATAGTAGTGTCTTCGTACTATTAATATAAGTTGGATCCTACCAGTATTTTTTTCTAGTATTCAAAAAAAAAAAAAAAAAAAATTAATAGCCATAATTCTTTTTAATGCGTTTCTGAAAACAGTTTCCGTGACACATCATATAAATATGAAAATAAAAGAAAAGTCCTATAAACTAAAAAAAATATTGGTTCAATTTAATATTATTTAGTAACTGTTTGGTTTGTTACAATAACAATTTTTTTTCAAAATTTCATTCATATAGATAAATTATTTCACGTAATAGAATAAATTTTGTATGGTAATTAATAATAAGTAAATTATTTAAATATAGTGACACAATTAGATTGTTTGGAAGTTTAACTGCCCTGATTAGATTGGGAAATGCAACAACTACAAAGAATATTATTGAAAAAGTAATGATGTTATTTTACAAAACATCTTTAGCAAATATTATCGAACTAGAAGCAAAAAGTAAAAATCATTTACACAAAACAATGTTATCCCAACTCATAACAATTAGGCTACAAGAGTTCCATTATTCCAATAAAACTTCAGAAACAGTTATTGAACTTAGGAATCAGTACCTGAACTTCAGCACATTACTATTACTTCATCATACCCCTGTACTTAGAGCTGAAATACCCTCTACAATTTTGGAAATGATGTGGGTGAAATTGAACCACTATAATTTTGCTCAAGGACGGCATCTAGATGGGTTGAAACCTCCTTTCTTCCTTAAACTCAAAAAAGGATGCTCCTGACTACAGATTTATCGTGAGCCTCATCGGATTAAATAGGCAGACCAAGCACCTTTGGCTTGGAAACCAAACTATTTGGTTGACATCCGCCACCTCTCTGTTATCTAAAATTGGCCTCCATCTTTAATACAATGCACTTTTCCACATTTTCCACTCGTATAAATTTTTCCCTAAGAAAATATTAAATCTCAATCTTGTACCTACTTATGTCTTAATATAAGTTAAACATATCTAAATATATCTAAATATACTACATATATCTTAATAAAAGTTAAAATTCAGTTATTGTATCCCTTTACTTTCATTTCTTAAATTCTTATTTGTGTTTTACCTTATATATTATGCTGTATATTACCGACATATAATTTTTTCAGCTTTTCAATATTTGTGTTTTTAACATATAAACAGAATATCAAATATGTATACAGTTTAAAATGTTTCTTTTTTTTCTAAAAAATTTTGTTTCGTCGATTCTCTTTTGAGTTTTCTATACTACAGCTTCTCTCTATATATTATTGCGATATTTACTAATTTTATACATTATCCTGATTTTATTGAATAATTATTTCATAAGATTTCTGAATGATTATTTCATGGAATTATTGAATGTTTTCTGGTTACGATTACTGTGATTCCTTTTCACCAATTAAAAATTATAAAGGAGACTTCATCTTTAGGCATAGTAATATGGCTTTATGCAGTAACATATGGAACTTGCCAAAACATTTGTAGCTTTCAAATATAAAGCAACTCTCCTTAAAGCCGATAAGGACAAAATAACATTCAATCCCTCATAATAATCGGCTTTCTCAATAGTTTTGTCTATGATAAATGTAAATTATATTTATTTATCTAACTAATCAATTAGTTAAACACGTTTCTCATCTTTTTCTTTCTACAATAGCTTTTTGTATTTCCATTTTACATTTCTTCAGTGTTTTTAACATTTATTACCTTTCTTTAAAAAATTGAACTTTAAATTATTTAAAAGACACATTTTTATAGATTATTCAAGAAATTAAATGACAGTGTAATCTAATGTTTGTATGTATAAAAGATCCACTCACGTTTAGCTCACGTAAATTAGTGTGCAAATGGGTGAGAGCTCTATCTACGACAATGAAGTACGCTTCGGTCACTACTCTGAGAAACGAGTACACATGGTGGGTATTGTGGCAGACAGTTTCATATCAATATTCAGATTGCTTGGCTGTCCAGGTATGTTCAAATATAACATAAACGAGAGTATTTTTTCCTATATTTCCCTTCTATTGGTGAAAAGTAGCATGTCATAACAGAAATTCTAATGATCCCTTGGTAGAGCTGATAAGTTAATGTGCGATTGGGCAGGATTTCTATTTACGACAGAAGTACACTTCAGTCACTGATTTGAGAAACCATTACACTTGGTGTGTGCTGTGGCTGAGAGTTTAGAATCAGCATTCAGACTTCCTGGCTGTCCAAATCTTCTTAAATAGAACCTGAAAACGGGGCATTTTCTTCTTTCTTTCCCTTTTCGTAATGTAATTTAACATGCCTCTAGTGGTGTAACTCGTATAGACGAATCTATTGTAAATTCTTCTATATTAGAAGCGAATGAAAGCGTGTTAAAGTGGTTAGTTGTATTTTTAAAATTATTATATAAAAATTTATTAGAATATGAAGAATATTCTTGCATGTGCATTTTCATGAAATGAAATGTGACATCTTTGAATAAAACATAAACAAAAAGCGTTACTTAATTAAAAAGATATTGCTATTTTAAACTCTTAAAACTTTGTCAATGTTTAAATATATTAAAGAAGGTCATCCCATAATAAATGAACTGTATCCATTTCGCTGTTACTAAGAGACGTCAACTATATAGGGATACATGAAGCCTACGCAGATTCGATCTGTCCATACAAGGTTTTTAATAGAAAGCAGAGCATAAATCATAAATAAGCTTTCTCGACGATTAAGGACGAAATAAATTTCATGTAATGGATTACTTATTCTTTTTTGGCCAATTTTTCAAATTCCGAATAAATGTCGCACACTGTAGTGGTTTTAAATCCTTTGTCTGCTTCTTGTAGCCAATATTAGCCTTTGTAACAATGAAATGGTATAGTTTTTTATATCATCAAATATTTCCTTATGGTTAGGCTTTTAATTCAAAGAATAAACCATTTAAATCAACATGTTAACTTTTTTTATTTTATATCTTATTTCTTATGAGGCTACTTAATGGAAAAGATTTGCAAAAAACACCTCAAAATATTGGATAAATTACGAATATTCGAGACCGAAATTGATTTTGTTTCACATACACTACAAGTTGCGTCACATAATATGCCGCTACGTGTTCAATTATATTTACCAAAAAATTAAAGGAAATTTTCAAGATTTGTTCTGATAAAATAATTCTACGAAATAAACTGTATAATTTTAATCTTATCGTGAATTTTTCATGTGATTTATGACATTTAAAAATAATTGAAAAAAAAAAACCCCCTTAATCCCTTAAAGAATAAGTTTCTTTTTAGAATTGGAATCAACGTTCCATTTTGGTTTCAGAATAACTTTTTTTTACTAAACTCAAAAATATGATCAATAAGTTGTTATTCTGTTTTACTTATTTATTAATATAGAAATTCAAGTATAAGTTTAGCCACGAGGATTGAGCATTTGAATCAGAACTATATAGTAATCTGCTGATTCATCGCCAGAGCTTTCGTGATCACCATACGATTTATAGCAACTACTATCACAAACATGTTTTCACTTTGACTCATTTTGAATAAAATAATGGATTGTAAATACAAGTACTGATAGTAATAAATAACAAGCAATTCCTCACCATTATTTTGGGTACTGAAGAACATCAAGTCAAATATATGTAAAACGTCATAAACTAGCGATAGAATAATTTTTGCCTGTGTACAATATAACGAGTGAACTCGTTTTTATCTTAAAAAAAAAAAAAATACAAGATAGAAAAAAATACTATTTTTAATCCAAAATTAAAAAATAATTCTCTCATGAATGAATTTGTGGTGTCCCAAAAAGATACAAATAGGAGATAAGACTATACTGGGTGTAATCCTAGGGGGTTAACAGGATCATTTGAAATAATCGAAGGTTGATTTAAAATATGGTGAAAATTTTGGTTTAACGGACTTTATTTTAACGAATTATTCAGTCAAATGCTTTTCTGATAAGTTGACAATTACTAGTTCACCTTCTATATTTTACAATTTTTTTCTTCAAAAATTTTAGAGACGGTCACTTAAAAATCATACAATTGAGTTTCACAGTTAATAGTACGTAAATGGATCAACGGATTCAAAAACATTTTATTAATTAAATTTTATTTCCAAAATTCAATTTATACTTCTCTATTTCTCTTAATTAAATAAATAATTTTATAATACATTGTGAAATGTTTAATTAGAGTTCAGGATAAATTAAATGTAAAATAATTTAAATTTTATAAGAGTTGTTCGCATACTAATCCTTACCATAAAACTGTTGCCACTTTTACGATTAAAAATTTACTTTAAGGGAGATATCAATAAAAATATCGAATACAATGTATTTATTTCCCAAATTTCAGAAGCCTTTTCAAATATTTACTTCGATATTAAACTTATTACAATTAATTTTTTGCAAGTAAGAAATAACAGTTTAAGATCATGTGATCTTTTTGTTGCCGGTATCCAGTAATACACTCATGTCCATAAATCAAGGATAATGAAGTTCAGGAAAAGAAAGAGACAGAAGCAAACCAAATTTGACTCATTTGTAAAGAGTATTTATTAAACAAAAGGTAAAGAGCAAAAAAGATGCTATATGTTTGACATAATTAATAAAAATTGCGATGTTTACTCCCTGCAGCAAATTTCAAAAAAGAACTTATTTACAAAAAACAGTATAACATGGTTAGTATGATGGTTAATATGGAGTATGTCTCCCGGACGATGCAATACAGGCCTTACAACGCCTAGGCATGCTGAGTATCAAATTATCAATCTGATCTTGGGGAATATTACACCACTCATCAAGCAATGCCCTCCGAAGTTCCGGTTGACCGGTGGGAGGGGGTTGACGGGCTGCAATTCGTCGGCCAAGAATATCCCATACATGCTCTATTGGATTCAAGTCCGGTGAGTATGCTGGCCAATCCATACGGAGGATATCCTCCAATTGAAGGCATTCGTCTACAATGTTTGCAAGGTGAGGACGGGCGTTGTCATCCATAAACAGAAATTCAGCACACATGGCACCCCGAAAAAAACGTACATGTTGTTCCAGAATGACATCCCGATAGATGTGGCCTGTCATCGTTACACTCTGAACATGCAGGTCAGTTCTGGAACCAAGAATAATTCCTCCCTAAACGAGCCATCCTGCACCACCGTAACGGTGTCGTTCAATGGTGTTCTCTTGGTGGTAACGGGTACCTGGCGCTCTCCATATGAAAGTCCGGCGAGAATCAGACTGCAAACTAAACCTGGACTCGTCGGAAAAAATCACACCAGACCACTGTTGCGGTGTCCACAATGCATGCTCTCTACTCCAGGTTAATCGCAGGCGACAGTGAGTTGCGGTAAGTGGAACATATCTGATAGGCCTACGAGCATATAGACCAATGTGTCCTAAGCGTTTGTAGACGGTCTGCCTTGAAACTGTCGTACCGGTAGCTGAAAAGAGCTGACGAGACAGGTCTGATGCTGTGCTCCGTCTGTTTCTTTTGGCAGTAACTGCTAAATACCGGTCCTCGTTCGGCGTTGTAACTCGGGGGCGACCTGTGCTGTAACATCTACTCACATTACCATCATCTTGGAATCGTTGCCAAAGCCTGGAGATTACACTCTGGGCGATTCCAAGTTCCTCGGATACTTCCAGCTAGGTACGTCCTCATTCCAGTCGTCCGATAATTCTACCACGTAAAAAATCATCCAAATGCTTCCTTTGTGCCATAACTATGCGGTTATTGCACTGAAAGGCTTTTAAAGCGCTTGTGAACAATTTTACTTCTTTGTCACCATTCCTTATATACCCCTCTCTTACACTCTCGTCATTGTTACGTGCTATCCGCGCCATCTGGTGGTTTCCTGTAATTTGCATATTCTTCTTCAAGATGTGTGTGATAATTCTACAGGTGGAATTTTTATTTTGGAGTTCAATTTCTGTGGGATTCTGAATTATCCTTAATTTATGGACATGAGTGTAGTATAAAAATGTTTTTTAATAGTATTTTTAGTACAAAGTAGGTAAACTTTCTTTTCATAGGTTTAAGAAAACGTGTCATTTATAAGATATCAAAGGATGCCTTATACACTTGTTTAGTATTAGTTTAGTATAGAATTAGTATTATTCAGTATAGTATCATTAGTACTTGTTTACTTAGTATTAGTATTATTTAGTTTAGTATCATTCTATACTTGTCCAGAGTTTCAATTTTTATTGATATGGATTTGTGGATAAAATATTTATTTTACACTTTTATTTCACAATGCTATTGATAAATTTTCCTTCATAATTTTTTTTTGCTCAATGAATGAGCACTATAAAGAGCTTATAATTCTATGTATTGGGCCATGAATCCGCTATGTTTATTGTTTGTTTTATAAAGGAAACACTACTTCTTGGATTAACATTTGATTCTGTAACCTTAATTTGAAAAGAACACACTCATTCCAGCCTATAAATTTCACGTGTATGTAAAAGACATAGAAACACGAGCTTTTTGATGATGCTTGTTCCACTTCGAACCAAAGTCCCTCATTCCAAAAGTGTAACCACAAAGAGACTCAAGACTTTCTCGTAAACATCACAAAACTGAAACATATTGTATAATATTGAGTTATCTTGAACGGCTATATTATCTAATTATCTATTTCGGCATAGTCATTCATTATATTTTTTTTATCATATTATTTAAGAAGTTTAATGGATGTATAAAATTTAGTTCTGTTCTCTTTTCTTTCAAAATCTACTTTTTACTGCAGGAGCTAGAGGGTTCTTCAAAACGAATAGGCAGTTTTGACACTTCTTTACAGCGTTTCATTTATGTTTTGCTATACATTTTTTTTGCCTTTTTATTTTTTATTTTTTTTCATTTCATTTCTCAATTTTCCTTGCAAATTATCATATTGTGTAAAATACATATTTTAATTTTAGCTATTAAGAAAAATGAAATACATTATTAAAAACAAGTATCATATTATTTAAGGAAAAGCTAAAAACTGCATAAACATTAATTTTCCTTTTTAAGGAATAACAAAAGAATTAAACGAGGCTTAAATTGAAAAAAAAAAATCAGCTGAAATGTCTTTTGATGTAATTTAAATTATTTTTAAAAACAATTTTATTGAATTTTCAGAACTATAAAATTCTAGAACGGAGTAATAATGTGAATCTAGCCACTCAAATCGTACTTTTAAATTCGTACATTTTACAGAAACAAATCACAATGAAAAAGTTTGAAATCTAAATTAGGATAATCACAAATAAAATATTCTTCTTGTAAAATGAATTTGCAGATGTCTTACTAAAGTTTTAATTTAAAAATATCCAATCGAAAGAATAGATTTACTATTTTCCTCTTTCATTATCTTTAGTTAAATATAAACTTGAAAAAATTGCTCCTTAGTTTTGAATTTTTTCTGTAAACGGTTGCTAAATTTAAAAAAAAAAAATGGTTTCATTGAAAAGCCTTATTTCAAGAAAAAAGGTTGATTACCTCTTAAAATATTTTAACGCAAAAAAAAAGCGAAATTTATTTTGCTTAATGAAATGGAAACATTTTTCCAGGTTGAAAGATATCAAGTAAATGACCCATGAAAATCATTTTAATTTACGTTTTTATACATCAAAATGTTCTTTATTTTCCATCATTTCCACTCAATTTAAACTACTTTTTTAATTAAAAGTATGAGTCTTCTAACAATAGCAAAAACTATAATCGCAATGGCATCTGCTGTGAAGTTTTGTAAATATATCTTCATCAAAAAGACTTTATCTTATAAAATCGATTTTTTTTCATTGAGGAAAAATTCCTATTAAAATGTACAAGAAATATTAATTTGCATTCACTGAAAAATGATACATAAAAGTTCATATTTACAAAATATTCAGTGTTGTTTTTAAAAACTATTTTTTTTAAACTTTTCTCAGGGAGGGTAAATTAGCATTTCGATTTAACTCTACAGCAAAATTTCATTTCGTCTAAGTTTTAATAAACATTGCATTATTTATATTATTCAACGGACAAGTAGAACATTTAAAAATACACTGTAATGTAATATTAGTTAACATTTTTAATATGCTTAAGATTTGTTTGTGGCATGGTAGTAGGGCAGGCAAACTAATGACTTGATGGAAATTATGACAGAGTGGATGAGGAACTAAAATATGAAGAGATTACGACTGAAAATCCACGAATGCCACGAAACAGACTATCAACAGTTGATAAAGAAAATACCCCCGGAAAGACTATCATTAATAACTGTCCTTCATTTGCATGTCGTATAAGAGAAAACACGGAAAGCTCCCACTAGGCAGACTTTTGTCGATGAGAGAATCTCTTACTGATGAGAGCATCTCCACCTAGTAGCAATGACTACGATGGACGCATTCAGTGGATTCGAATCTGATTCCTCTTGCAGCCCAGATGTACAAGTTATCCCTTTTCTACGAATCGGACCCTTTAAACATTAAAATATGAATTTTAAGTAACGTTAATTAGTACTGTTAATTTTTGCTTGGCCTAGGATGTGTGTCCCACTCAAGTGTGATCCCACTGCCCGCATCCTTTGCAGTCACTGCTTTCAGAAACAAGGAAACTCAATAATTATTTAGACAGATTGTAAATGTATCTAACATTGACCGTAAGGTTACCAGATGAGAGTTTTCCAGGTTTTTCTTCATACAATAAAGAAATGTACCACTGCAGTTACCCGTAATTGTCCTTCCGGAAGGGAATGTCTTCACATCCTCCTCCTTTGATGGGCTATTTGTGGTATACATTAAAGGGTCATGAGGCATATCTATATACAGGAAAAAATGTTTTGAAATGATAGTCTTCTATTTTAAAATGTGTCATTTCTTTCTCTTTTTTATATAAAATGAAAGGCCAAGTAGCTTATGAGGATGAATAAGAGCTCTTAATTAACTTAATCTTTTATATTTTTATGTGATTTGTTTCTATTTTGTCCTATAATTTTTATGTCTGTTTTACTTGAACTATCAATTTAACTTTAGAAGCATATTGTGGTGTATAAGTATGTGTCTTGATAAAACAAGAATATTGAATTATTAAAAAATAACTTTTATAAATATCGATATTATACATCCTTTATTCAAAATAATCAATCTAAAATGATTTAA
Source organism: Caerostris darwini (assembly GCA_021605075.1). Lineage (NCBI taxonomy): Eukaryota > Metazoa > Arthropoda > Arachnida > Araneae > Araneidae > Caerostris > Caerostris darwini. The sequence goes on from BPLQ01013769.1 coordinate 83,123, forward strand.
ATTTAGATATAAATTTCTTTTGGTGAAATATTTGAGCAAAGCAAATAAAATTTATTTCTTGACATGAATTTTTTGTTTATTTTATAACTTATTATTTTCAGTTATTAAATTATTATAGAAACTTGAAACCTCCGATTTTCATTTCTTCCTTTTTCTAGATGATTGCTCAGTTTAAATGATTTCGATTCTCCGTATTTGTTATACTTTTAAAAATTTATCTCCAAATATTTAGTAATAACTTTGAAATAAGAATTCTTTGTATCCATTTTCTCCATTATTCTTTGTATATTTCAAAAATTAGTTCAATTTAGACAAAGAAAACTTTATTGAAATTTTTAAACAAAATAAATGGAAGATTTTAGAATTGGTCAACTTCATTCAACTTTTCATTGGTCAACTTCATTCAACTTTTCATTGGTCAACTTCATGTTTTCGATTCATTTTTTTGTTTCTTTTTGTTTCATTTGTTTTGTTTTGTGTTTTATGAATTCTTCGAATTTTCTTAATAAATTATTTTAAATTACTATTGTATAAAAAAACTAAAATGTATCACTAAAATATGTATTGTTAGGTGAATAATTTAACTTCAGATCAGAGCCTCGGAGCTTTTCATTTAAGGATAATAACATATTTGAATGGTAATTTAAAAAATAATTTAAGTATCTACTAATATATTTTTAGAGCATATCATTGAACAATTAAAAACAGATAAAATATTTTATAATTTTTGAACATTGCATTTAAAAGCATGCATTTTAATAATGAACTATAAAATTTTCACTGATAGATAAAAAAATTTCAGAATAATAAATATAATTAAAATAATATTAAATACATTTATTACAGTTATTACGGATTGTGTGCTACTTAAAAATAACATTTACTCATTAATTCAGCATTATTTCATCATATTAAAAAAAAACTAATTTATTCAAAAAATTTCCTTTTCATTCTGAATCCTTTTTATGTTTTTAAATCTTCGATATTTTTTGCATATTTAAAAAGTCTTCATTTACTTAAAACTGATGTAATATTTAAAAACAATTCTTTACTTATAAGTGTTGTAATTTTTTTAATATCTACATTTTTTTTTTTAAATACCCATTTCTATTATTACCTTCGATGTGCAGGAAGTTTTAAAAAAATTTTCTGATTTTATTAATTCCAGTTTTAGTGAAAAAAAAGCTTTCAATATAAAACAAACTATTTTATTTCAGGATAAATATTAAAACATATTTGATCTTAAAAAAATCAAGGAAATATCATTTATCGAAATAAATACTACATCATAACGTAAAAAAATATTACTTTGTAAGAAAAATAAATATTAAATGTTTTTTATAGCTTTATATGCTACTTTCTTTTTTCCCCTTTTTAATCTTATATTTTATTTCTATTCTTCTTTTTCTTCACTTCTTGACGAAAGAATCCAAATTTATAAAAAAACAGAATTTAGTGAAATATTCATACATTTATTTGAATATTTTAGAAATATTAATATTTGAAAAGGAGAAGTTATTGAAACTTATTCGTCTTATTCACTTCATTATAAATAGTTCGTCTGGAATTTATAGACTTACTGTGAATGAAATATATATATAGAATGTGAATGAAATATAAATATACATATATAGTCAAATATTAAAAAGAAAGAATCCCGAAAAAGTGCTAACCATGGAGTTTTTTCCTTTTTTTGCTGTTCCCATATTTAAATTTAAATACATTTTATTCTTATCTTTATTTTTTCATTTAAAATTTTAATTTTTAAGCAACCTAATGTCAAAGAGGGTTTCAAAAATAAGATATTCGTTTATAAATATAATTTTGTGCTTATGTTTTTTAAAATGAATAAAACTGAGTTCTAAATCTCTTCTGATGACATTTTGGGGAAGTAGTGATCAAGATTAAAAGTTTCTGAGTCGGTGTCCGATTTATCTGAGAGAAAGCGTCGATATTTCTTAGAGGATGGGGGGGGGGGGGG
>BPLQ01013769.1:85203-107065 GCA_021605075.1 Caerostris darwini
ATGGGGGTTGTGTACCTCCCTCCGTGGGTGAGTCTTTTAGGTCCTGTCGAGGATGTACGAGTCGTTGATGAGGGAGTGTAAATAAGAGAGACGATCTCTATGCAAATAGATGGGGAAGAGGGATTAAAGACAGGAGTTAATTCTTCTTCTCATTTGAGGTCAGGCCGATACCGTAAGCTTGGCCAGCTTATTGCATCACGAAGGCCCTTTCGGTCTCGGAGAAGAGAATTGATGAGTGCGCATGCGCGTCCCGAACTACGAAGGGGTGAATTCGTTCGATGGGCTCAGATCAGCCGGCGGGTTTCACAGTAGCACGTGAAACGATCCAGCATTCTGCTCATCGGTCGTTTTGTCTTGTCGTGGAATATGAGGGAAGCATTTTTGGCGTGGCGCTCACTTTGACTCAGCCATCATGAACAGCGCAGCTGTGATCGGCAGGCAATTGCGCCAGCAGAACACCGGAAGAGGGGGGCCGCCTCCTGGAAAAGGCCGACAGCGAGCCTTCTCGCACCAACCCCTAACAAATGCCCAACTCCAACAACTCCAGAAGAAGGAAGAAGAGAAGAAGAAGATCGGTACGATCCAGAGTATCCGAAACAAGATAACCGTCCAATGCTTGTGGCTCACATGCAAGGCACTTAGCAGCGGGATGATCCTTCTGATGATCGGTACCACCATGTCAGTTGTAGGTTTCTACGCCGACACTCTCTCCACCGAGATCAAGGAGTCCGGAAACAGCACTATCGAAGTCAGAGATCCAGACAGACATTATCACCTTCACAATTTGACCTACGTGGGACCTGTCATCATGGGTCTCGGTGGATTCGTCATCGTGGCAGCTTTCGTTATGACTTTTGAAGGACATGACACAGGATCAAAAGTGGTACCAGTGACAGATGACCATGCTACCACTGATGGCAGCTCCTTGCTCACCAGTCTACTCATTGAAGAAAGATCCAAAGAGAGACAGAACACAACTTCGACCAGCGGGCCGTACCTGTGCGTCCCAAAGATGATAGATATGCCACCAGATCTCAGAAGAGCCTCAGTCACTCTAGCGAATGGCAAAACTGTCAAAGTTCCAGCAACCAAAGACGAAGTGAAAGCCAAACTGAACGATCCAACCGGAGCCAGGAAGAAGGTTATTCCACAAGTTAGCGTCCCAAATGGGCCTAATAAAGGAGCCAAACCACCACCCAATCTACCCTTGATGAAGACCGACTATCCTAAGGGACCCAACGGCCGGATGAGGAACCGGGAACTGATGATGATGCAGCTTTGCCTGGACGAGTTCGTTCCTTCACCCCAAGACATCGAGATCATAGACCCCGACGGATGCGATACCCCTCGGCGCGATACTTCCATGGACATGGAGGTATATGTTTCCAACTGCCCCATCACTGTCCGAGTGCAGGTTGAACCCCGACACCTGGCCTCCATGGAAAGCGACGGCTTGTCGGACAGCGACATATCCGATCCTGGAGAAATTGCCCGCATCTCTCGTCGGGACATGGACTTTCCCGAGCAGCACAAGCCGCTCCTAGGCCGCTGCAGCCCGGCCTTCTCTTCTCCGGAGTTCCGCCGGAGCGCCGCACCGCTTCTGAAACGCGACTCCAGCCGCCGATTCCCTCTTCTGAGGCAAGGGGCCCTGGACAGCGGGCGGGGGCTCGACGCCGAAACCCCGTTCGCGTAAGCCCCGTTCCCTTTCTCCCCATCCAACCCTTCTTTTGTTTTGAATGCTGTTCGATGTCTTTTCAAGCAGACTGACTTGTACATCGTCTATTTATGCAGTGTCATCTTCAAATCATCGTGCAGTAGACATTCTTCACGTGAGAACTCTACAGTCTAACACAGGGTGAGTCAAACTTTTACTAAGTTTTAGTATGTTCATTTCTGTAATCATGGATTTTACTTTGATTTAAAAGTAAAAACTATTTCATTTAAATCTAATCTCATCAATCAGAAGCCTTTTTTTTGAAAAAAATTCTTACTATTTTATCAATATTAATTAAATTTATCATTGATAAAATAGTAGGTATTCAAAAATTTTGGTTTAAGTGCTAGCCAAAAGCATATATGTAAGCAATGCAGCTTACAACAATATTTATAGATCAAAGTTTTTGAATTCAAGTTTGAATTTTGAAGTAAGTAACATTTGAAACAAAGTTTTTGAATTCAAATGTTATTCAAAAATTCAATTATTCAAATGTTCAACATTTGAATTCAAAAACTTTGATTTATAATTCGTTATTATTCATGTATAAGTCCCATTTATATACTTTATTTAGATATGAGTATATAGATATAGATATAATTATATATATACTTACTTATACTTATTACTTATATTTACTTATTGATTTTTTCATATTATATATTTATTGAAGAAATGATATTTATGTAAAAGTAAAAATATTACATACCTTTAATTTTCACAAATTTTTAATATTTTTTGGAACATTAAAATATGTGATTATTATACCTGAGAAAAAGAGTTGTAAAATTATATTTCAGATCAATAGTATTCATGTTTTTAATTTATTATAACTATTTTATAAAATTTAAAAAGGTTGGCCTCTTCACTTCTAAAATATTTGATGCATTTAAGATATTTGAATTTAAAAATTTTAATTGTATAAATTCTTTTAAGCCCTCATGCAGTTATTTCTTGTTCGTTTATATAAAAAGAAATTCTGATTTATATGTAAAATTCAAATTTCAAAATTTTAGGAAGTGCCCTGAAACTTACCTGTAAATTTAAAATATTCAACCAAGTGTTATTTAAGATTGATAATGGGATAGAAAGAGAATGTTATGCTGTGTTGGAAACAATCCAAGTTAACTTTAAACATTTTTATTTATTTAATTCTTCCATAAAACCTAAAGTAAGAATATTTAAACTACTTAAATACTTGTCATGAATAAAATTTTGACTTAGATTAAACTGTGTATTGATTATGAATCAGTTCTCTATGCATTGAGTGTTAAAGTATTTTGTTTAATTTTACATATATAGAAGTTCTTATTTTATATGCGAATTTTATTATTTTTATATGCAAATTTAATATTTCAAAATTCATTCAAAATACTTATAAATATTGATAAATATAATTTTTTCATCATTTTTCATATTCTGTAAATATAAAAAATCTAAATCTAATTAAAAAATATGCTAAACTTTTTTTTTTAAGTAAAGATATCGTGAAGTATTTTAAGCGTGTATATTCAATGCTTATTTAATAGTATAATTTAAGGTAAATCTATGTTTTTAATATATTTGCTAAAATTAATTACTTCGTATGCTATTTAACTTTGAAAGTGTGAAGTTCACTTTTATAATATTCTACTAATGTTCATTTTATAAAGCTTTTAAATTCACTTTTATATTGTAATAATTTTAAAGAACAAATTTCTTTAATATAGATTAATAATATTTATTTGTAAATTTTATTCATTAAATTTATTTAGACTTTAAAAAAATTTCGGCTGAAGTTATTCGTTTCTCATTCAAGCGAAATTCTTATTCTACAATAGTTAAAAAAGTGAAATGCTTAGAGCCTCATTATGTTACTTTTTACTGATTAAAGAATTTAACATTTTTATAATATTAAAAGAATTTCGAAATAGTCTGTATAAACGATTTTAAATTTCTATAAGATTAATACCTAATTAAGTGTTACACAAATTTTGTTTGGGATCAGTCAAAAGTTTAATGAGAATAATCGTTCTTATAAAAATTTATCGTATGAAGTTTAAATAATTAACTTGTATTTAGTTGTACATAAATAACTTCTGAATATTTAATATTTGAAATTGTTGATTTTGCCATCAAAAATGAAGGAATTGGAATCATATTAGGATATTGAAATCATAGGATATTGGAATCATAGGAAGGATATTTAAATCATATAGTTTATTATTTAAATCAAAAGTATGGAATATTTGTGATTGGAAATGTTTTTAAAGAAAGCTTTGCATTTTTAATTTTTAAAAGGTGTTTCATAAATTCCAAATACTTTCCAAAGATTTATTAAAGTAACCTGGTTATAATAATGTTCAAAGGACAATATTTTTATACAAAAAGTTATTTAATATCTTAACGTCTTGTCGAATAAAAGTTTTTCCCAGTAACAATTCAAAGGCTTAGAAGTATTGTAAGATATTTTTTGACAAGAAACAAAACAAAAAGGATTTTCTTTTGCTGAATCTCATTTTTGATTGCAAAATCGTTCTTTATTACTGTAGATACAATATTGGAAGAAAAGCAATATCTTTCATCGCCTCCAGTGTTGAATCATTTCATATTAAACAATATCACACTTTATGGAAGAATTCGGCGTACCTTTGAAATCTAAAATCATTTGTTTTAAAAGAAAGTATTATGATGAAACTACAACTTTGTATCAGTTTATTGGAGGTTTGGGGATAGAAAGTTGGATATTGATTTGGATGAAGAAAAAACAAATCTGAAAACAATTGTGAGTTGGAAAATATTGTTCTTGTCTTCATTCTTTTCAAGCATGTTTAATTGGACTGAATTCTAGAGACCAGAATATTTATATTAAACCCAGAGCAATGCTAGATTACATATTGTCAGATAGTCATGAAATTCATTTGAAGTTATTGTCGAGATGAAAAATTTTCTTCGACAAAAATATATTTATTTATAAATATTTTTCATTTCATATTAAAGTGTTTTTGTACTTATCACGATCAACTCGTAACTTCAGTAAGTTCTAACCAATTCTAATCAACTTGATTGTCAAAAATGAATTCTGATTTTGGAATTCTTTGTTTTGTTTTTGCCATGTGGTCTTTCTCATTTTATCTCTGAATCATATAATTTGAAATTAAAAAAAATACTTATAAATTTTTTTTGTAGCTACTTTCATAAAGAAATTTTCTTCATAAAGAATTTAAATTTAGTTTTCAATTTTTTCAATACTTATAATACTCTTTGTGTTGTTCATGTCTCGTTATCATCTTCATTTTATTTTTGAATTCTATCATTTGGAGTTAGAAAAATATGTTTTTAGTTTTTTTTTCTTATTGCTTTCATAAAAGGGTATTAGATTTCTCGTTTGTTGTTTATTCTATTGTCTCGTTTATTACAACATCTTATCAAATCTTAATACATAAAAATTACATAAGAATCTTGTTGTTTGTCATGCTTGTTTTGTATTTCTCAAAATAAGCTAATATAATATACTTGTATGAAATATAGTGAATAATTTACATTTTAAAACATATAGGCCTTAACTATTTATGAAACAAAACTACATTTCTCTCTCTAATTTTGCTCTAGTGTTTCTTATTCTTTATGCAAAACAAAACAAGTTGTTTAAATATTGATATACCAAATTAATAATATATTAACGAATATTATATCACTTGAATAAATTAATCTTTGGAGATTGTTTTCATCAAAAATTAGAAAAAAAAAGGAAATTTATAGAAAGGCTCGTAAAGAGTTAATAGAGAATATACTACTTTATTTATATATTTCTGTTAATATATTTGAGTTTTAAATTTTAAAATTATTTCCTTTCATATGTTTATTTAAAAGAGGTTCAATTTAAAAATTTTTTAGTACTCATAAAATTGATTAGGTACATCCAATATAAAAATGAAGATATTTTCACTATAGATTAATTTAAAAATTATTAAATTGAAAATATAAATGTAAAAAAAAATTCAATAATTAAATTTAAATTATTGAATTTTTTTTACATTTATATTTTCAATTTAATAATTTTTAAATTGAAAATATAAGTTTGACTTTCTTATTCCTCTTCAAGAAGTATTTCATATTTAAATTGAATGAAAATTAAAAATGGTATAATTTTTATCTATTTGTATAAATTCAAAGAATCATTTAGAATAAAAAATATCATGACTTTTTAGTGACTTTATGTATTTTCATGTAGTCTTTTAATAACATCAACTTTCCCTCTAATAATCATTTAGATTCCTAATTTTCTTTTACATAATTTTAAACTGTTGTATTATTTTGCCTTTTAAAAATTTGTAACATAAATTGCAATATCTCTGTTAAAAAGTTTTCTAAATATTTTTGGTATGCCTAAATTCTTTCCTTTTTATGAATACCATCTAATTGTCATACTTTAAAAGGAAATTTAATTAAATTACTGAAAATTTTTATTTTCAATATCCAATATATATATATATATTTAATTTAGTATTAGTAGAGTTCCATTTGCTCTCACTTCTTTAAATTGCAAAATAAGATGATTTATTCTCTTGCGTGGAACAAAGTTTCATTTAATGAATGATCTACGTCTAGACTTGAATGATTCACATCAAGTTTCTTTAAAATTACGCGAATCAGATTTCTATTGATTTTTAAGATTCGTAAGATATCTTTATTTGTTTACCGCTCGATATTTTTCTAGGATGAATAAACTGGTCTTTTATTCCCTTTAATTTTTACGCTTAGATTAAAAAGTCCTTTATAGAACTAATAAAAAAAACTTCTTTAATTCAATTGCTATATTTTTACTAAAAATTATGGAACTAAGATGATTAATATTTATCGAAACTTACGTTAAATACGATGAAATTTATTTAGTTATCATATATAAAAATGTTTAATATAAATTTAAAAATTTGATTAAAGAATTTCCGAGATATATGTATGTCTCAGCCATTTAAAATGTTATGGATAATGTTTAATTTATTTAATAATTTACTATTGAAATAATTAAATAACATTTAATAACATAAGATATATATTTTATTATAAATAATTTACTATCTGAAAATATATATTCATAGATAATGTAATTTATCTGAAAATGTATATTCATTGATGATGTAATTCATCTGAAAATGTATATTCATTGATGATGTAATTCACCTCAAAAATTATATTCATTCTTTTCACAATATTATTATTGCGCAGTAAATTGCATTGCAGGGGAACTGAATTTTTGTCGGGGAATAAACTATATTATTCTTTCTCTAATGAATAAATTATGTTTGGTTTTTAAGATCCACACTAAATGTCTTTAATCTGTGAACTCATGTAGGGGAGGGATATTCAATCTATTGTTTTTTAATTTGTTGAAAACTCTAAAAAAATCTGGAACAGGGAACTTTCAATACCATTCTCATTCTTTAATAATTGAATGTAATATTAGAATTTGGAATAATGAGGTGCTCCTCTTCCTTTATGCTGTTGTAGAAGAATACTTTTATGCGAGAAAAATTAATATTGGAATTTCAGAAGAATAAGTGATGAAGATGGTCTTTCTCGCAGAAGTTAACTTAGATGGTGAAGTAGTATTCAGATTCTTTTAAAACTTATATTATTTAGGAACGATTAAAAAAATTAAATTCTTTTTTACTATAATATTGTTTATTTGTTACATGAAATTAAATACTTTTTTACAGACTTATTATTATTAAGTAGATTACTCGAAGAATAAAATCAAATTGATTCCTAGTGTGTGCTATTGTCGAAACACCCGATTGTGTTTATTGACATAAAATTATTATCAATTTATGGCATTCGAAGAATCTTTTTATTTGATAATTTCTTTATAGTTTCTAAGGACAAATAGTTTGAAGTTACCAAAATTGTTTTATATTGCTAACAAATCGATGAAACTTCATTGCTTTAAAGTTTTATGTTTCAAATCAAGCAATTTTAAAAGCAGGAAAGTTAATATTTAGCACCAGTTTAATGAGATATAATGTAATTTATTTTGTTGACAGTAATTTAAGAACACGGATAAAATATTTCTATTGACTTTTCTTTTAATTTAAAGCAGCAGTTATTATCCAATTTATTATGAAAGAAATTTAAAACAGTTAAGTCATCAAATCAAGTCATAAAATTTCTCCTTCTTATAAATTAATTTTGATTTAAATAAAAAAATTTCCATATTTCGATTAATGTTTTGTTTGGCTCATTTTTTTTCTTGCTTTTTGTTTATTATCTATCCTATTAATTTAAATAGATAATTTAAGAATGCTGCTATAAATGAAAACAATAATTACATTTTTTTGAAATTTTTATTAAGATAAACAAAAACTGATTTCCATGTGATAAAAAATATTTAAAGGAAGGAACATATATAATTTTATGTTGGTTTTAGTGTCATACTGATATTTTTATAATTTATAAGCCTGTTTTCTTTTTTGTTCATGAAAAAAAAAATGAAATTTATTTTTTTAGATTGGCTTTAAAGTTTAAATTGAAATGAAACTTATTTTTTTAAAGATTTCTTTGAAAAATTATAATATATAAGTAGAGTGATACCAGCTATAATAATTAGTTTCAAAGATTTATTTAGTCATATGGAAATCGATTACTTTTTTAATTATTTTATATTGTTTATTTTGATAGATATTATTTGAACGTAAAATGCCTTACAGTTTTTCATTTATTTTATATGCTATTTAATTTGTTATTCATATTTATTACTTTTAAATATTTTTCCATTTTATCGTTAAGAAATTATCGTAAAAAAACTTAAGAAATTTTAGATACCAAACTGCTCTATCCTCTTTCTAATTTTTAAAAATAAAAACTTCCTTATCCAGATTATTGCTTCCACATTTTTTTTTTGAAATATAAGAGAGCTCATTGTATAAATCTTGAAATAAAATTAATCTTTGTAATTAGGGGTTAAAAATAACATTTTAATCAAAACATAATATGTTTTTGTCCTTACCAAACACTGCTTTTCAAACTGAAGTATGAGAACATTGAAATAAAAAAGACAGAAATAAATGAAGCATCCCATAGACCGAAAACTCAAGTATAAACAAAGAGGCCGGACCAGTTATAAAAATGCTAATTGTTACAAAAATGATGTTGGCAGAAAATCCATCGCTGAGCGAGTATCTCCTTTTGAACTTATCTGGGCCATTGAGCATGAGCGAGCATCAAATTTCTTGGTTGGCTGGCTCTGCAAGGAATCTCCCAAAGGCAATCGAAAGGAACAAAAACATGAATGGGCCCCATATTTAATCCCTTGAAACGAGCTTTCCAGGTGTTGTTATACCATGAAATGGTGGAGGCTCTAGTGGGACATTCAAATTAATGCCTTAGATTTCTGCAAGGATAAGTTTCAGGGCGGATTTTAAATGCTGATATTGATGTGGTACAAAGATCTTTTATTGATAGATTAAAGCGAGAAATGTCGCTTAAAATTATGAGTTCTGTCACTGTTTTAAAGCTTCCATTATAACTTTTAAAGGTTTTGAGGATGCAGGTTGAATTCAAAAGTATTTGTCCGTACATAATTTATTAATTTTATTTATCTTGCAAAGTGTATAAAAATGGTCTGATCACATCTTACTGAAATTTTGATATGATAAAATATTTAAAAGACTACTTAGATAGTAATTAAATGCTTATGCTTATTTATGAACCGGGAAAAATATAACTATTTTTTTCGGATTCCATATAAACCTATTTGGGTATTAATTATAAAATTAAATATAATTTTGTTGGGGCAAATAAACGTATCATTAAGGAACTCCTGCTCTCTTCAGGTTATGTACCTACATATCCTTATAAATATAGACTAAAAAAATAAAAATAAATTTTCTAAATAAGTTTTTAAGACACCTGAGTTTATTTGGTAAGCTTTAAATATGCCTTTAAAGGATTTACCCATAGTTAGAAAGAGTTTGATTAAAAATACTGGTTAGGGTAAACTTTGAAAATTGAATAGCAGGAGGAAAAAAATTTAAAACTTCAAAATACTTAAAATGGTATAGCTATTATTTTTTGTCCATAATAAAAAAATATGATACAATAAATGCTCTTTAAACCTTATAGGCAACAAATATAATATTTTATTATATATTATATTTGTTTTCAATCAATTAAGTGAAAAAAAAATTCCTCTTCCATATTTGTTTTCGAATATCAAACTAGAAAACATGAAACTCAGCTGAAATCACCCAAAAAAGTTTTTAAAATACAATAGCATATGAAATGATGCAGTACTATAAAATATATAAAATCAGTTCTAAATGAGTTTTATACAATATTTATCGATAGGAAAAATTGTGTAATAATAACATTTTGATATTGCAAATGAAAGCTACAACATTCCTTTTCGCCAAGTATCTAACCAATTAATTTTCAAAATATGTAAAAAGAAAAATTTAAGCTTTCCAGGTAAAAAGTAAACAGAATAAGAGCCGACACATTGCCTGCAAGCGACATTAAGCTGAAATCATTGCGCTGTTAAATGCAGCTTAATTAGTGATGAAATATAGGCTTCAAAATGAACGAAAGCAATAATAGAGAAAAAAGGTTTGGTAATTTTTTTACTGCCTTCTTTATTGCTAGATGAATTGTTTTCGAAAAAAAAAGCTATATTATGAATATGCCTTTTTTTAATACCTAAGTTGGCCAATATTTGATTAAAAACGAAACCTTTGGAGTATGCCAGTGATTCAATAAAAGCTTCTAAATTGATTTTTGTTTGCTTTTAAAGAAAATAAGCCTGGAGTGAATTGGGTGAAAATCTCTTAAGTTTTGGGATATTATATTTTTATTGATCTTTGCATTTTGGATTAAGGGGAAATTCGTGTAAAAGAAATAAAATTGATATACTCAAATTCCTTTGATGTACTTATTGCGTATGCATTGCAAGTTATAATAAATAGAATAAAGTTATAACATAAGTGTTAGTGGTAACGTTCTTGAAAATCATTTTTAGCAGTGATTGCATAATTTTTAATTTTTAAATTTTCGAAATTATAAATCTAAACACTTTAGAATTTAGAAAATAATTTTGTTCTGCATATGTATTCCGTATTGTTTTAATGTAACATACTTTTATAACATATCAAAAAATATACATTTTTTTCCAAATAATATTTCATTCCCCGTTTAGTTTTAAAAGCGTTCATATGTTTAGATATAAAAAAAAGCTTCCTATTACATATTTTTCGGCTGGAATTCAGTATTCGGAGAATAAATTTCTAGGACATTAAAATAACAAATTTATTACTAAAGAACTAAATTTTTTATAATAATATAAATTGTAATTTTGAAGATCTGTAAAGTTTTGTAGTCGTGTGTACCACTTTAAATTGTTTATTTAATTTGTAACTATCATCATAAAGAATAATAATTTGATTTTATAATGTGGACAATTAAAATCTTTTAACTTTTTATTTTTAGGCGACAGTTAATTGATATTTTACAGAATCGATATCGTTCTTAATTAAAAATATAACAAAAAACATTAATTAACAATAAATTAATTAGCTCTTATTAAATTAAGAATAGACACTAAACGTATAGACATACAATCTCCAGTGTGAAAATGAATTGTGAGAATAAGAAATACTTTGCTTCGTTATTGATATCATTAACTACTTTTCGCAACCAGCAGACACCTTAATTTCTTTGATACCTTGATTAAATTCTCCTTTCCACCCAACAAGAAATTATTGATGAAGAATATGTTTCGACTACAGAACAGTCACACCCAATTCTCTTATGGATATTCATGACGCGTTTAATAATTTCTTCCTGGAGTTGCATTAGTCAAAAGTAGTTTGCAAATGAATAAAATGTTAAAAATAAACGAAATTCCTTTTAATTTTTTAAATTATTCATTTTCAATAATAATTCCTATGATATTATAGTTATGAAAAATAATAATTTATAAATTCTGGAATATTTGTGTCCTTTTTACAAGATATGCAGGAAAAGGGTTACAAACCTTTTTTATCCGGGTAAGCAATGGTTTACTTAAAATAATATAAACGATTAAAACTTTAAAATATAATTGTTTCAGTTATTATTTAAATAATGTGAACCTATGTGAAAGTCATATGTGAACGTATAACAATCAAAGTTTCGATGCAAAGATAGATGACAAAATGGATAACTATTGAAAATTTCCATATAGATAAGACAAAGTTAGAAAATGAAATTATAACTTTAAAGTCTGATTTAATTTCGATAGCAAAACAGTCTTAAGGAGAATTTAGGAAATACGAGCATCTTTAAAAATATCAAATGCTAAAAAATATATTAAATATATCAATGTCTTGTTCCCTGTTGTCTTGTACGAGTATACTGGGAATAAATAAAAAAAAACCAACTATCAATTTTTACTTTTTTATATTCATCATGGGGACTTGCTGAATTTATCCTTACAAACATAGATACCCTTTTTATAAATAGTTAAATATAGAAATGACAAATATTAATAATTTCTTAGTGTATCTATATATTTACCTTACTTTATTAATAATATTTAATGTTTAGTCTTATATGTCCCTAATATTTGTTCTCAATTAGCAAGAGTTTCAATTTGTAAGCTATCACATGTCTTATATACAATTTGAAATTAATTTCTATACAAAAAGTTAATCTAAAACATCGCAATCAGGCCACTTTTCATGTGGAACAATTCTCACTTGATTTTCCTTAAGTGAAGTTAATAATCCTTATTTAAAACTTTCGCCCTGTTTCCGCATATTTAAATAGTTCTTTAGGTACTTTAGGAAGTCTCATTTTGAGTTGTGAAGTCGAACTTAACTCGATTTGGAATGTCGGTTGCGAAACATCATTGGATAGCTTCAGTGGAATAATTTACTATAGATATCTGATGTAGTTCTAGTAATTGAATTAGTTTGCTTGTCATTTGTCGCTTCTAACTTGATAAACTCGCCCGATTCATTATCAACTAATGAAGCCTTCCTCATTGGATTCTAACGATTGACAGCAGCGCTTTCAGTAGGCATCGGATGAAGCTACCCTAATGACTCCAAACTGCTTAGATACTATTTCCTCCACATCAAATTATTCTTTATCTCCAGCAGTCTGTTATCATTCTACCAGAGGAACCAACCTTCCTCAAGTCGCTCGATATGTTTGAGAACATAGTACTCCAGTGAGGAGAAATACACCATTACTTAAAATAGACGCCTTATTATCTCAAATATGGCAAGTTATGTTCTGGTAGATTGTTTTGCAGGCAAAAGATGTTCTAAAGAAGTAAGTTAACTTGAAACTTTTTTCCGATAAAGGTTATTATTCCTTATTTCTCTAATAAAGTCAATGTTTTTGGTGGAAATAATTGGACTGGAATTCCTTATTCTACTTTTTTCTACATTTCTGGAATGTATTATTTTACATTGGATTTATTTAAATGCAAGAATTCGTATTTGTTTAACCCTAGTTTCCTAAAAAAAACTTTAAGGATATTTGAACAATGGAAAATCAAAAATGATTTGAAGATAAAAATTCGAATGGATTTTTTACCGAACAGTTTCAAATGATGGAAAGACAAAGAGTATATTACTTTCATAATTTCTTCAACTGAAGCATAAATAAGTTAAAATCATGATTTTAACTATTATTGATAAACTCACAAAGTTATGCAATGAATCATTGCAAAAGGAAAAGCACAACGTAATAAATAATTCGAATTCTGAATATTTATTTGCATTAAGCGGATCTTACACTGAGAGATATTTTCAACTATTTTTTTATAAAATTAAGTACAAATATTTTTTAATCAATTTTTATTAACTAAGCTGACTGCGACTTTAAATATTATCTTCAGTGGAGAATGGGATCTCCTGTGTCTTTTTATCAATATTTTAGACTGCTTCAGGTATCATATATATCGTTCAAGCACATGAATTTCTAATTAATTTTTGTCTGATTAATTATAAACAACATTTCCTTTTTATTGGCTAACTTCAGTATACTCATAATTTTTCGGGAATAATTATTTGCATAACTTTTGGGCACGGTTATTCGTTGACTTTGGCCTGAAACATTTTCTACAAGACACCAACTATTAAGGGATTCCATATTATAATAAATTCCTGTCCCTGAATTTATCGTCTCATAACCAGCATAGATACAGGGGATTTCGGTTTGACCTTTCTGTTGGCTTTAGAATCAGGTTCCTTTGTTTAGAAATGCAGTATGTCTTCTAAGGGGCATTTATTTGCACATAGATTATTCATTATGATACTATTATAGAAATACTTTGAATACTATAATACTATATTTAAAAATATAATACTGATATTATTAAATTTTTGTTTATTGACTAATTCTTATTGTTTATATATATAACACCGAAAATTGTACATAGTTTTGGATGAATTGTACCTGACAGAATCAGGGGGTCCAATATTAATGTTAACAGTGACATCAACGGAAAAAGATATACTTTAAGTTTTTTCATGTCTTTCAAGGTTTCCAAAAGTACTTGATTTATGTTCTGACATGACCAAAGTGATAAATAGTAGTTTTATTACGCATGAATCTCTTTGAAATGAATTTTCAGCGTTTATTTAAAGTAAAAAGTAGACATATAATACATAAAGAAACTCTTTTTTTTAACGTTAACTTTCAACTTAAATTTTTGAAGAACTTAAAATTTAAAAAAACGAAGTAAAAATAAATGGAAAAAAATTAAAATAAGAATTATAAAAAATAAAGGAAAAGTGTTTGAAATCAGATTAATCATATATTGTTCACTTTTATCATATTACTAGACGTTTCATAAAAAAATATTATATATATTGTTTGAATAAAACAAATGTTAGTCTAATTTTTGAAAAGCATATGTTTCAAAAACTCTGAAAATTTTCGTTTGTTTCTAATGAAACTAACTTTATTTAGTTTCAAAAACAGTTTTCGTTTAAAGTTAATTGAATGAAGTAAAAATGCTGATTCGCCAATTAATTAGAAAACTGAGCGTAATAGTACTGTGATTGTATCATAAGTGTATAAAATTTATAAGCTGTAAAATAAATTATCATTTAATAATAGATAAAAATAATTTAACATTATATAGACGAAAACTATTCTGTGTTAGATCTGATGCATGTGACATATGCCAAATTCGCTACTAAAATATCTATTTCATCTATGACAAAATGCTATTTTACTTTTTAGTAATATTTATTCAATAGACTGAGAAAATGCTGGACCAAAAGCATAACATAATTTAAAAATACAAGAGAATTCCAAGATCATATACAAATTTCTATTGACATATTTCTATCTACTGTAATATATATAAAATTATGGGATATCTAATTTCTCGTAATCGATTAGAATATATTTGTTGGCAATTATAGTTACATTTTTATGTAGAAATAATGAAAACTTTGTATAATCGAAGCAAATTGCAAAAATTATTATTTCACAAGTAGTTTCCTTTCCCAGTTTAAAACTCTCGATTCTTGCCATGATCAACAGGCAATCAGAAATTTTCAAAAATATTGTAAAATTTATACATTGTGGGAACATTTTTAAAAGGGATATTGCAATGTGTATATCTTTATATTTTGTTAATTTTTAATTAAAATTACATTGAAATGAGAAGGACCAGCATAATGCATGAATATCAGTAATATCTTGATATTATCTTGATGTAGCTCATCAACACATAAAACACTACAACAAATAATTTCTCTCTCTCTCTCTCTATATATATATAACTATAAATTTCTTCACATAGTTACAATGAGATTGAATTATTTTATTTGGCTACTTAAACATTGCATATACAGGTACTTGAGTTAATATGCACAATTAGCAGTTTTATTTAACGGTATAAGCACTGTAATAGGGATTGAACAATTCAAAAATAGTTGTTAATGGCAAAATAATATTTTAATGGATGTTGGACACGCAAGCATATTATAATTTTATTAAAAATCATCTCGTTCCCTTGTCGGAATTACTATAATCCATAGTAATTTATTTAATGAAAGTACAACTGAGTGTATTTGCATAGCAGTATTTTCTATATTCACACATGTTAAGTACATGCAGATTAGTTATATATGCAAGAAGAATCTACTATTTATGCGTATATATTCTCACAAAATATTTCTGTCGATGCTTGACGATACTAAAAAAACTGTTTACATATGTTCAGATATAAACGCAGAAGTTTTCAATTTATAGGAATAAAAAATTTCATTCTATCTAAACATCTTTCAGATATTTTTTATAAACTAAGCAGCACATTCTTTGAAAGCAGAGGATTTTAATTTATTCTCATTTGTATGTTTGTAGAATGCAAACAAAGATATCTCCTGAAAAGAATCTCGATTTCCTAGCTTCCATGCTATTGTCTTTATAACTCGATCCAATTCGCAATACGTACGTATGATCTTATTAATCATCTAGACAAAGTGAAGGAATTTAATTGTGGTTTCTTTGTTGCACTCTTTGTTTTAATGCCGTCTTTCTCTTTTTATTCTTAGTCACATTCGTTTTGCTGTGAACAGACATTCTCAAACAAATGTAATTATCTCTAAAATAGGGTTTAATATTCATAAAAAATTACAGTCAGCCCAAGAAGAAAATTCAGGGTGTTTTTAAATAATAGCATTACTATATTTCTAGAATAATTCTTTTCAAATAAGTTCTGGTATCTCTAAGTAATAATTTTTGAAAAATTTTGACAACTATTAAGCTTTTAATAGTGATTTAATACATTTCATTGAATGTTTAGCTATTAAATTCGTGAAATTAAGATATTTAAAATATCATTCTATCTTAC
The DNA here is from genome assembly GCA_021605075.1 of Caerostris darwini. NCBI lineage: Eukaryota > Metazoa > Arthropoda > Arachnida > Araneae > Araneidae > Caerostris > Caerostris darwini. The sequence goes on from BPLQ01013769.1 coordinate 101,751, forward strand.
TATTACAATATTTAAAAATGCCGATTAATAACGTCACTGATAAATTCTATTTCTTATTTAAAACTCTGATATTAAAATATCAATACATGTTATGCCGTTTAAAAACTCATTGAACGACATAATGGCACTAAATACGACACATATAATACGGCATAATTAAAATACATTACAAGGCTATTTGAAAAAAAAATAATGATTGTGTGTTTGTCCTTATGAGCTTCCAACTTAATGTTTGCCGTTGATAATGGATTTTGTCAGGATGTATAATTAAATGTTACACATCCATTGAAACACCTTGTTTACCAAATCAAAAAGGAGATATTGTAAATAACCTATCTTTACTAAACAATATGCACAGAGAAAAGTTTATAATTTAATCCACTTTCTCTCTAATAATAAAAGGAACGTGCGGAATGTTTATAACATTTGAATTTGATATCTTTTAATAACTTGCATGCATGCATGGATGAGATAGTGTTATTACATTAAAATTTATTTTATAAAATTAGAAATAAAGTATTAAATGAATAAAAATTTATTAAAATTAAAAAAAAAGAATTTCGTCTTCTTGACAGGATGCAAATATTATAAACATTCCTTATCACACATTCCTTTTATACCAGTTTCCAAATAGTTGTGCTGAAATAAATAATACTCTACTTGATGCCTGTTGTGAAAGATGCTACTCATCATCAAGTTTAAGGGCAGTAAATATTTTTTTGTTTGGTTCTAACTGCGGATGTTTAACGTGCTTGTAGCTTCAGTCTGCCAGCATGACTTAATCATTCTGAATGCCCCAGCCACTGGCAGAGAGACGGATCTATGCAAAAAAGTATTTTTGTTTCGAGTTTGAGAAATCGATAGAAGTTCACCAAGGAATTTTCCCTTTAGACAACGGGATACTGAAAAAATCTGAAGAACGCCCTCCCCCCCGTTTACAGACGAAAGTAAGAATTGAAATTCCTTCTCCTTTACTGCTCCTTGATCTTTTTATTCAATACTGATTTATCTTTTTGAAACTCAAAAAGTAAAATAAATTTCTTATATTTTTCACCTGAATCCTTTTGAGAGGAAAAATAGATATTAAAGTAAGTAGCGTTTCGAAGACGTACTTCAATTCCATTTTGAACCTTAGCTTTTAGATATAGGATTATTAGCTAGATTAGCTATAAAGGGGGAGGGTGAAGGAATATGATAAACTTTAAAACGATGATATTTTTATTTCATAATCATAAATTTTTATTGCACAGTTGATTATATCATCCCAAAATTACTGAAAATATTGAATAATTTATTAAGATTGTAATTATTAAATGTTGAAAGGCAATGTTTTGAGTATGAAACACGGATGAAATATTTTTCTGAATTTAATTATTACAAAAAAGGCATAATATACGAAATAATTAAGAAATTAGTGTTTTGTTTCCTATTACAATTGACATCTCATCTAACCCTTAAATATTTTTCAATATAAAATCTTAAATGCTGTTATTAAGACTATATCTTCCTATCAATTTATACAAAAGATATAATTTTATTAGTCAAATGAATCACGAGAATTTTGAACGTACCTTGAAAACATGGCAAATAATGCATATTTGAGATGATGTTTTTATATGGATTTTAAAACAAATGTCTTAATCAGACAAACGGTTCCATATATATGTATGTGTTATATGGAAACTTTACACAACGTTGTTAATCTTTTTGGCAGATTTTTTTAAAAGTAGATATTACACTTTAAACCATAAAGACACAGCACAGATATTAAGAAAATATATAGGTATATATTTTTTTGCGTGAAGAGTTCTTTAGAACAGTAGAGTATCAGCCGTTTCTTCCTATGTCTTACAAAAGGCAAAAAAAGTTATTTGAACGTTCGTTACAGTAAGCCAGTCTCGTAAAACAATCGCACTTCATTCTGGGTGATTTATTTTGATGGACTCAGATAATCCAGCAAATCTGAGAGGTGTCAGGATGGCGGATGAGGCAGCACAAAGGCAGGTCTAATCCAGGGTTTCGTTTTGTGGCTCACGAAGTGCACAAAGGGAGGTTGATAAGTGGCTGGCAGCAGTTCATCATTGGGTGGAATGCATGCTCAAGTAGAAGAGTCGTCGCCCAGCGAAATTGAAACCAATGATTGATGGCGTATCGAACGGGAAATAACTTCTGCGGAACGCTAACACCTTCAATTAGGAATTAGTCATCTTGAACTTATTACTTATGCCACAATCACTTTTTTGGAAGCAAATATTAGCTCGTATCTAATCATCTTATAGGTGATGATAGGAGGTGAGTGCAGAAACATATTATGTTTAGATTCAAGATTTCAGAACAGTATGTTGATATCAACTCAATCTAGTTTATTTGTTTTCGTAGTTGTGATGTAAAAAAGTGAATAGGTTTTTTACCTATAGGAAACTTATTTTTGTCGGAAATTTTCGTTTGCATTTATCCATTAACGGGTTGATGACCATTAATGCATGCAGAAATATAATATTAGATTCAGAATAACTTTTTACATCGACTTATTTATTTTTGTTTAGTTATATTGATCTTTTCTTGTTCAGTTGTCTTACAAAATGCAAGGAAGTTCTTTGAAGATTCGTTACAGTTAGCCGCTGTTGAAAAATTTCGCACTTCATTCAGGGTGATTTATTTTGACGGACTCAGATAATCCAGCAAATGTGAGGATGGTTGATGAGGCAGCACAAAGGCAGGTCTAATCTAGGGTTTCGTTTGTGAATCACGAAATGCGCGAAGGGAGGTTAATACGCGCTGGCAGCAGTTCATCACTCCAAGAAGTGCATGCTCAAGTAGAAGTGTCGTTGGTCAGCGAAATTGAAACCATTGATGGATGGCGTATCGAAAGGGGAATAACTTCTGCAGAACACTCAGTACCATCAATTAGGAATTAATAATCTCATATTTAATACTGAAACCACAATCACTTTTTGGTAGCAAAACTTATTACAATTATTTATATTTTATTTAACAATTACTTATGTCACAATCGCTTTTTCCCATATATCTATGCGTCTTATGGGTGATGATAGGTAGTTCTTTAAAATATAATAGAAACATTAACATTTAGAACATTTTAAAATATAATAGAAGTAGATTCAGGACAATATTTTGATATCAATTCATTTTAGATTTTTTTCTTTTTGCTTGCACAGTTGGGTTGATAAAAAAAAAGAATATGCTTTGTTTTTTTCATTATTTATTTCTGGAGGAAATTTTTTCATTCATTTTACCGTTATTGGTTTGATAATTGTTTATCCATACAAAAATATAACGTCAGATTGCAAGCAATTTTTTATATTCAATTATTGGTGTTTGAAAAGAAGCATTGTAAAGAAAGGATGGTATATTTAAGGGCTTTTTTACAAAAGTAATATCTAAGACTTGCTTTACAAAATGTAAAATAGTTATATTAACACTCGCAAAAATAGAAATTTAGAAACTCCCTAAATTTGTTTTATGTTATTTAACATTAAAATTGATATATTCTAGAATCAGTATTAAAAATACATCACGGAAAACCTGTTACACCATTTATATATAAGAAGGAAAGGCGATAACTGCTTTCCTTAAAACTTGTGAGAAAACTCTTTAATTTCTACTTACTTTTGCATTAAACGTGTTCAAATATACAAAAAAAAAAAAAAAAAAAAAAAAAAAAAAAAAAAAAAAAAAAAAAAACCCATGCTAGCAATTATAAAGCTATTATTAAAAAGTTTGCCATTTTTAGTGTGTTCAGTTCAGAGACAATGACAGAAGCTTAAATCCATAACTTTTTTCTCAAAAGGCCCAAGCCTCTGGCGATGCTCTATTTGCAAAGTAATGGTAATGAATAATTCGATAACATTTAATTTTCTAGTAAAATAAATGTTTTAAAAACCATTCTTACTTTTATATGATTTAGATGCAAAACAAGATGAAAACGGATTAAAAATATTTAATTCATAAAGAAACCTAAATTTTTACATTTTAGAAGGCGGTAAACTAAATTGCAATTTGTAATAATTGAAGTTCACTTACTGATGTCAACGATATGTATATAGTAGAATATAATATTGTTACTGTTCTTTTAAACGTTTACTGAAAATAGTTTTATTTACACAAAATTGGTATTTGAAATTTCTTATTCTTTTATTTACACAAGTTTTAAGAACCACTATCTCAATTTTTTATCATTCTTACCATCGCATAAAAAAAAAAATAAAATAAAAAAAAAAATGTTTTAAATTTTTATTTAAAATAGATGAAAATCAGTTTAAATGCTTATTTATACATTATGAATAAAAATAAAATATCTAAACGAGTGAAACATAAAATTATGACCATATAGCTTTCCTTCAAATAATATCTAAATATATTTCAACATGTGTAGGTTTTTAATGTTTTCAACTCATTAACTTCTTTTGTAGAAAAAATATTTGGAAAAATAAAAACCTTTAAAGCAATTTGAAGCTAATAACTGAGAATCCAGAAAGCAATAAATAACATTTTTATTTTGCCAATTATTTTTTTTACCATTACAACATTTTAAATGGAATTTATCTTGCTTATTGATCTTAATGAATAATACAGACGCGTTACAAATTAATAGATGCATTAAAAATTAAATTTTTTTTCCTTTCTAAAATTGACATTTTATGTAATTATCTCGTATTTCATTGACAAATAATTTAATTCTTCAAAGTTTTAAAATCCGTCTATTCACTAGTGTTAAAAATTTGTACACACTTTTTGGAAAATTTCTCATTTAAAATTATCGCTTGAGATATTACAAAACCAATTTCTACAAATTTGAAAAGATAATTTTAGAATTATAGGCTTCGAATATAATCAATGAAAGCAGTAAGATTATGACATTAAAAAATAAGAAAAGTAAAGATATTTTTGAAAGTGCGTTTATATTTATTCTAAAATATTCTTTCTGTGGTAACGATACAATTTATTCAAAATATTTTAGAAATATTTTATTATATAATCTTCTTAATTTAACACTATTTTTAAAGTGCTGGTTGGAGAAGTATAATTTTTTGTTATTTTAGCAAATGTATTTCCAACATGAATATAAATTTTCACCTAAAGTTATTTTATATTCCTTTAATATTTCTCTTTGCTGGGAAATAGAAATTCTTGAACATGAAAGATATTTCTGAATCATTATTTTATAGAGTACATTATTTAACTTCTATTTTACTTACTGTTATTTTTTAACTTTCATTATTTAACTTTCTTTTATTTAACTATTTTTACATTATTTAACTATTTGTACATTATTTAACTATTTGTACATTATT
>BPLQ01013769.1:107075-129196 GCA_021605075.1 Caerostris darwini
TACATTATTTAACTATTTGTACATTATTTAACTATTTGTACATTATTTAACTTCAATTCAATAGTCATTAAAAATTATGGATTGTAATGGCTTTATCAGGCTGTTCCAGGTTGAAGGATAGTTGATACAATGTACTCAGTATATGTATAATCTATACAGAAAGTGAAAATTTGTTTGAATTGTCTAAATTTAATTTTAATTGTAATTTATATTTATGGTTAGATGTGTATCATATATGGATGTAACCAGTAAAATTGTCCTTCATTCATCTAGATGATGGTGAAGCTGAAGAATTAGTCATTCTGTCAGTTTTATAGATAAGCATTTTAAAAGGACATTTTAAAATCTTTATCTTCTTTAATCTCTAACAAGAGCAATCTTATCAATACTCTAACAAACGATTGAAAGATGCTCTGAAAGAAAAATAATCTACATTTCCAAATCTCATTTTATTTTAATGTATTACTTTTATTTATTAATTCTTTTCTTTTTTATTTTCAGTAAAAACAATTTTATCTTTAAAAATTAAATGTTAATTTTCTTCCAGAAGTTAAAGCAAATTTGGACATATAGTCGAAAAAGAATTTGCTTTCAATTTTATAATCAGTAGTAATCCTAGACATTTTTCAGCTAATGAATTAAAGTTTTCATAACTATTCAAAATTTCGCAAAATTGATGTTTTCTAAGAACAAAACAATTTTAAAGAGTTTGAAGATTTCCTATTAGAAGCCACTTTTCTGTTGTAGTGGTGATTCGTATGCAATTTAAATGATATTTCAATATTTTCACATGAATCGTTTCCCTTTGACATTTGGGTTGTTTATGCCCCTGTCTAAAAGCAATAATTACTTTATCTATGGCATTTAAATTGCTCCTTTGATAAAATAATTAAAGCTGCTCTGGATAATTGGTTCGTCCTTCGCCGTTAATTATTATTTCAGTGAATGTGCTTAACTGTCAAAATCCATCACCACCTTCGAATACAACCTATAAAAATTAAAAAGTTTAATTATTCTGTTTGAGGTGCCTAGGTTATAAGAATCAAACTACACGTAAAGCAAAAATTTTGTTTGCAATTACAGCAAAGGGGCGAAATCATTAATCACCCCATGAAATTTAATGTGTCTTTAATAAAAATTTAATAAACGAAATTAAATTTCTAATTTTTCATTTTCTAACTATCATTTTCTAATGAGCATTTTCTAATTATTTAATTTTACACACTATGTAATTTATTTTTTATTTGTGACCACACAAATAATTTTAATCAATATTTAAATTAAGTTATTTTGTTTCTTGAATTCATAAAAAGTGAATTGATAATTGGTATAATAAAAAAAAATTATACTTTTTTTTTCTTTTATCTTTCCAATGCTGGGCATTCAGATTGGCAAGTTATCTACTAAACATTGTCGTCAAGTAGAAGAGTGGTTATTATTTTTATTCATTACACCATAAATGTCTATTATTATGCCCCTCCTAAATGCAATACCATTAGAAAATTGGAATTTTCCTTTTAATCTTGAAAAAAGGCTCCTCCTTCTTATTAATGCTTTATTGGTTAGGTATTGTTGATATGGGATTGGTATTAGTATATTTGTTAAAATTGGATTGGTATTAATTTACTTGTTGGCATTGGAGTGGTATTAGCATACTTGTTGGTATTGGATTGGTATTAGTATTACATTGTTGCATTTGTATTAAATTTGTTGCATACATCGTATTGGTTTAGATACGTTGCAAGATTTCATTGTCATCCACATCCTTGTTAGATTTCATTTCTTTAGTTTCTGTCTGTTTAAATCTCTTTTAATTTCTTTAAATCTCTTTTTATGCATCCTCTGAAATTGAAAAGATGTTTCTACTTCATTAGAGGGGATCATATTTTTGAAGTAATGATTTTCTAAGATGAATTTACTTTTATAAGCCCTTTCTCAAATTCAGTAGGTTACATTGCAGTAATTTATATAAATTTTCCTGTATTTGATTTCGATTTACATTGAATATTACGTCAGACAAATTTAATCTATTCTTCAAGAATGTTCAAGCATTGTTTACAAATTTTAGTTTCATCTTTTGAAATATAATTTTATTATTTTTTGCTCGATGCAAATTCCACGTGATTTTTTTTCTCACTTTTGGATCAAACAATATGTTTTATGGTACAAACCCATTGTCCATGCCATTAATCAAATCCATTACGCAATTAAAAAACCAATCTTCTGGCCTTTTAAAGAGAAGATTAATGGTTTCTTATTATATTGTTCTGTTTGGAGAAGAAAAATATCTGTGGCGAATTCAGGTCAATCTTGCACTTGAAAACTTTGTATGACAAAATATATGATATCATATATGCATGTATTTTTTTAATTACGAAATTTTATCCTAAACAGGCAATTAATATTAATGTTCTTTTTTCATTAACAATTAGAATTTTGATGATACAATATAAGTTTTGAAATTTTTTATGGGTAATTCTAAAAGCATCTAATAAGTATTGCTTTTATTTAACGAGATAAGCAAAAGTTGTAAAATAATACTTCATTTACTCATAATAATCTGATAACTTTTTCAACAAAAATTTGTTTCGATTAGAACGTCACTAAGAACTGAGTTTTTGTTTGTTTAGAAGAAGTTACTTGTTAAGCTTTTGTTCTCATATAGTAACTTAAAGTTTACTTAAAATAATAAAATGACATAAAATTGATAAGCTCCATTACAATTAGCCTGGATGTATGAATGCTTTTATTTTTTCTTCCTTAAATATAGTTCAATTGTCCTTAAGAAGGTTTACAGAAGTGCATCTAAATCAGCAGTAATAATGTTGACGCACAATATTAATCATTAGTAGAACGTTATTTTATCAACTGAGAGCAGTTTTATACGTTAATTGGGAAATAATCGATAAATAAAACATTATTTGTCAGGAAAACAAATGAAAGCAGCATTGTGCTTTTTTTAATAGTCTTGAATTCCATTGCATTAAAAAAATTTCATTCAACAAAATATTTAGTTTTCATGTCATACATCCATAAATATAATTAAAGGAATTTATTTCTTATCCCTTTCTTTTCCATAGAAAGCAATTAAGCACATTTCTTGAACGAATTCCAGTGTCTCTTTAGCCTGTCTGCCCGAAAGAATTTTGTAGGCATTCCTCATAATCGTCGTTGACAGTACTTGTAATGAACAGAGGGTAAATGCAATCTTCACTTCTGTTTTCTTATTATGAATATTTAATTCAAAACGCTAATTTTAATTCCGTTTTCTGCAGCTTTAGAGAGTTTTTACAATGTTCCGGTTGTTAAAGTCTGGCATTTGAAATTTGCGTTTAATCCAAAAGATAAATTAAATCTTGGATATTTTTCGTAACAAGTACAAAAATGTCATTAGCTAAAAACCCACATGAATTTATTTGAAATAAGGGCAGTTCTCTCTAGAGTAACGCTTTTAACAAATTTGCAAAGGCAATTTTAACTAATGTGTTTGCTAATTTATTTCTCCTGAGAATATTATTCAGTTTAGAAACAGAAGTATCTTTTAAGTTGAATAGGCAACTTTTGAAACTTTGCTAACTAATTAATAAGCAAAATTTTTCCTCAATGACTTCGAAAACAACCCTTCTTTTATAAGCTTATTAAATATTTAAAAGTCACTTATAAATTAGATTTCCACATCATCAATTGGAGTGGTAATATCGATGGATAAGAAACCCTTCACATTTAATTGCCTCACTTTTATATATTTCGTTTCCAAATGATTGCTTTAATATTTCTACGTAGAATCAACCATTTATGCTTCAAATCATCATTTACGCATTGATAACATAGTGATAACTTTTATGAGTTAGAGTAATGCATTTACTTCCGCAAAAAGCCTGTTTTAAAATCAAATAAACGATGATTTGTTGAAAAAAAAAGCATTAAAACATTTCCAATGGCTCTTTGCAGCTTTTAAAGCGTTTAAATCCTATTAAATGTGACTGATTGCGTTTTAATGAGCAGAATTTATTCACTGAAATGAGAAATGAAATTAAATTTATAAATCTTACAGATTAAAGAGAGTACCATATTTGACCATGAAATGAGATCTTTAATTATTGAGTCGTTTGTTTTAAAAATACTGATGCTGCTTCAAGTGAATAATTAATTTTATCTTGGAGCAGCATAAAGAATAGAACCTGTAATCTTAACATTAGATATTTGCTATGAGATAAATTCCAAACATTGAAAAAAAAAAAAAAACTATTAGCAAAGTTTCAGTTTTATTTCTGCAATAAAATATACCCCAAAAGTCGAAGATTAACATGAAAAATAGCAATATTTTGAAATGAAACTGAAATTATAAAATGCTCGTAACTGTAGAGCCATGTTTTTGTTTAATAGTATTATAATATTTATCAAAGAAATGAGACTAGACAAGAGACAGATAATCTCTAAGAATGAGACAGATAATCGCTAGAAATGAGACAGACACAGCTTAAAGAATTTTTTAAACTTTATGTTTACTTAAGCTAAAAAAAAGTTATGGCAATAAACGTATACCCACACAAATTAATCAAAGAGTAAGAAAAAATTTAACTCTTTTTTTTCTTTTCATGTAGTGTATACATTATTTATTCTTAAAATTCATTTTTTGATAAAATTCATTTAACAATAAGAAATTAAGCTACAATAATTTCTTTTTTAAATCTGCAGGTATAATGTAATATAATTTTGTTATTTTCATTTTTTTCCTCTTCAATGATTTTTTAATTTCTCCTTCATAATTATTTTTATTTTGAGATTTTCTAATATGTATAATTTTAGCGCATATTAATAATTTTATGAAAAGGTTATTTTTGAATGAACATTTTTTACTGAAAATATTGCACTAGTCCATATTTATAACGAAATTTGAGATATTTTCAATGATTTTTCTTATTAGAGTTTTCTTTTATTTTAAGTAAAATAAATTTATGAACATAAATAATATTAATAAAATAGACAAATATTTCTAATATCTTTAACGAATATAAACATGCTGTCAGTGATAATAATAAATATAATATATGTACTTGAAGTAAATGAAATGTATTTAAACTCTTCCTAATTTTCTTTATTTTTCCATTAAATATATTATTTTCCATTTTTAGTTAATCTATCAAATGTTTCTTTCATATTTCTTTGATACTGTCCATTTTTATAGTGGTATAGGAACTTAATGTCATTTTGATTGCTTAGCTTTGGCTCTCTAGCTTTTCTCTGTTTAATATTTTTCCAAGTTAAGTTTTGTAAATATATGTTATTAAGTTAAAATATTTTATCAAATCTCATAACTTTAACACTAGAAAACACTTTACAGTATATTTTGAAGCAATGAACATTGCAATCCAAAAGAACTTATTAATAAGAACAGAAATTAAAGTTTTTCTATCGGAAACCGATTGTCTTAGCAACCAAAAGCTAGGACATTTATATTAAAAAGAACACAATGTTTCATTTCCCTACTGCTTTAGTTCTAGGTAATAAGTAAGAAAAGTACACATAAATGGTATAAAGTTTCATCATATATTTTTCAAAATCATTATAAATATTAATTTCTTGAAATTATTTTTTTCTACGAGAGCAGCTTACATCGGTGAAAGTTTTCAGCTTGTTCCAAAAGAGAAAGCGAGGGGAAAAAAAACCCCCAAAAAAACTCCTGCTTGCCAAAAAATGAACGAAGAGATTACAGTAAAATGACTCCTTGAATGAGTTTTTTGACTGAGTCGCACTCTCTTGAAAAAACCTTTGTTCCCATGACAACACCCTTCTCAAGATCGTAATTGTTTACTTAAAAATTTCGTTCTTGGCTTATGGCCTGTTATTAAATATTAAAAAAGATCACAAAAAGTGCAGGAAACAAAGGTTATACTTGCAATTTTACTTCGCAATTGGAAAAAGTAGATGTCAGAGTGGAACTAAATTTCACGAAATAAGTTTATCAAAATGAAATGTAAGCATTTGATGAACACAGTATTTCTTGTAACAGTTCCTTTTATTCTTCTTTTCTGCTCAAAAACTCGGAGGAATTATTCAGAATTTCTTTCAAGATAAATAGGGGCAATTAAATTGATTTTTCATTTTGTTATCTAAAGAACTGCTAAAGCAAGCAAAAAAATTATATCTTAAGAAAAATATTCCTGGCAGGAACTTTTTGATACACTTAATAAGTCTTATTTCTAATTACGTGTTTTTTTAAAGAACCATTTCTGTTATACCAGTATTCTAGAAGACTAGTCATTATAGAGAGATGCGGTTTCCTTGAGGTTCTTATCAAGAGAATTGATCCACCTTTGCGATTGTGGTAGGTAAAACAAGAAAAACATGCATGGTAACGTTAGACATTGAAGTAAATCGAACAGCTAACAAAGCAAATATTAGTTTTCTATTTTATGTGAACCTATTCCAACAAATAAGATTGAACTAGTATATTAAGAAGCAACTATGACTCAGCTCCTAAGCACTGCAAGATTTTGAGCGTCAAATTATTGTTATTCCTAATTATATTTTATGCGAAATTATGGGAGCCAAAAACACTTGCCAAAATGCAAAAGTGGCTGATTACCGACATTATCAGTAATCAAATGCATAAAGGGTTTTCAAACTATAATGCATTTAAAATATTGTCATGAACTTCAAAATCAAAATTAATGCAAAACTTTGTCTGCAAATTGGTTTGATAATTAGAATCAAGGAAAAATTCCACCTATATTTTTACATGGAAGAATAATTATTTTATACCTTAAAGTCTTTAATATAAATCCTTTAATTTCGAAGATTGGCCGTATAAAAGAGACTTATCCTGTATATGTCTGCTAAGTTTTATTTATTATTAGTAAAGGAGTTTTAATAGACATAAAAAGTGATTTTAATAAAACGATTGCTGACAAATACCTTGTAATATTTTATTTTATACTGAATCGTAAAAAATTAAATTATTGACATGATGGATTTAAAAATTTGATATGAAAAGTAAAGGTTAATATTTCTATAAATATCTTAACTATAATTCCTTAAAAGTTCTTATATTTAGAAAGAGAAAATGAGATTGAAAAGTATTTATTTATTTTTAACATATTTCTGATATGCCTTAGTATGATGAATTTAATTATATATAGTGGCATTAAATAATTTAAAAAATTTTCCTTGTAATAAAATTTGTAGAAACTTGCGGCTTAAATACTATCATGGTGACTCCGTTTAGATAAGTAATCCCATTATAAGTAATTTTATTATAAGAAATCCCATTTCTCCATCCCCTCTATATCTAATTATTTTCTCAGTGATTAATAGAATCCTTGGACAACCATGGGGCTGTTGCGCCAATGACAAAGAAGAAGATTAATAGAATTTTCATTGTTTTTGATTAGCTGCTAATTTCGTTTTCAGTGTCGTAATTTGGAAATTCTGCCTTTAATTAGCCTTGATTGACAAGTAAGCGTAATTTTTAACATAATAAAATTTATAAAAAATACAATATATTGCCTATATATATTATAGATGATTTAAAAAACTGATAAATCCGTAATGAAATAATCATCTTACTGATATGTTACAAAATGATAAATATTACTTATAAATAAAACTTTTGTTTGATTATCAAAATTTTAATTCAAATCAAATCAAATTTCATACCAAAATTTTTAATTCTTTCAAAACATTTTTAAATATATCCTTAATCGAGTATAATTTTTAAAAAGTTTGGTTACATATGAATTTTCAATTGCAAATCTGGGATGTCATCTTAATATTAATTATCTTTAATTCAAACTTGGCTTATACGTTAGTTCTTATAATAACGAGTAAAAGAACACCATCTGTATTTATTGTATAAAGTATAATTCAATGCACTGTAATATATGCCAAATTTTACCTTTGTTATTCACGAACTTTTGTAATTTAGAATTTTAATTGCATTTTTTTGTCTTTCAAATGTTCTTTACACGTCTATTAAAAAGATAAAAATAATCTCCATGACATTTATGGTATGATGAACGAAGTGAACAGTGGACCTGGAATAAGTAATTTATATTGCCAAACAGAAAAACCTATATAACTTTACATTATCAATCAGTTATAACTGATAAAAACATTTAATAATTAATAATAAATTGAATCTGAATTAGCTTCTAAAAATTATTCATTAAAAGTTATAAAAATATTATTTCATTTTATGAAATAAAAACCAAACAAAGATTTTATTTATGGGCAATATTTATCATTTGGTGATATATCAATAAGATGATTATTTCATTATAGATTTATCAGTTTTTTCAATTATCTATATTATACAGAGATAAAAATAGTGTATTTTTTATAAATTTTATTATGTTAAAATTATCCTTACTTGTCAAAACTTATAGTATTTTGTATTTGAAAAAAAGGATTTTTTCATAAATATTCAAAGTCAGCGCTAAAATTAATTTTAAAAGATGCAAAAAATTAATATGAAAAATTGTATTGAACCATAAAAATTTAAATGAAAAGTTCCATTGGCTTTTCTGCATGAACTTACTATCAAAATTAAATGTTTTAAATATTTGGTTTTTGTTTTAAAAGCAAAATAAGATAAATAGCTTCATTAAAGTTTTTCTGGAAAAAAAAATATATATATATATATGTTTTGCTAATTGTATTTACTTATGCATGAAGTTCTAATATTCATGAATATTTAAAAAATAAAATATCAGTGATATCAAAGACCTGGCGATTTTCCAAAACAATTTATTATCTTTTCATTCAGTAAAGAATTTGGATTCTTTTTCAATAAAAGTAATAAGAAACGTTTTTTAAAAAAATTTTCATTGCTATCTTTTGTCTCGACAAAAATTACTACTGATGTTTTTTTTATTAACTCTTTGAAAATAATGATGCATTTAATAAGCGTTTATATTTTTAATACAACATTTGAAAAGAAAGAAGTAAAAAGGAATTATTTCTTTGTATACAAAATATGTATTTAAAATATATATTTACAAATTCTGCATGCATAACTAATTGAAATGTAAGTCTTTTTCCTGAAATAAATAATTAAATGCTTTGTTGTAAAGACATGAATGCCATTTAAATGAAAACAATTGGAATTTTTAAACTGTTCATTTAACCTTTCATGAAGTCTAAATGCTAATTTTTTTCAATCCAAGCAGTTTATTTAATCAATATTTTAATTTTATGACCCATTTCACATTATTTAGATAACTATTTTCTAGGTAGAATAAAACTTATTTCTAAGGAAATACTTTTATATTAATCAACAATTCTTAATCGATTTTTACAATTGTTTTCGAAATGATAGAATTCCAATTAATTGTACGATTAAAGATTCAAGAAAAGAGGAGATAGATGGAATTCAAAAGATTCTTCTACGTTTTACATTATTCATTGTAATTTATACCATTACTTTATCTGAAAGAATATATGTGTAAATAATTTTATTGACTTCAAAAACAGCTTACTATACGATTTTAGCTTTCCCTGTTGCTTCAGTTCTTCCATAGAAAACTAGATATCTTCTTTATCAATAATTTTCTCGAATCTATCGATTCAAGAAAAAAAGGCTATAGATAGAATTCAAAAAATTCTTGTACATTTTGCATTCCTTCATTTTAGTTTATCCCATTACATTATCTGACAGATAACCACAAATGTGTAAATAATTCTATTGACTTCAAAACACCTTGCTATATGATTTTAGCTTTCCATGCTGCTTCAATTCTTCCATAGAAAAGTAGATATCCTCTTTACCAATAATTTTCCTGGATCTATCTCGAAAAGGATCAATGCGCTGCTTGGGTCGACGAACTGGCGACTGAGCCGAAGCATTTTTAATAATGTTTTTCGTCTGAAAAATACACAAAA
The DNA here is from genome assembly GCA_021605075.1 of Caerostris darwini. Lineage (NCBI taxonomy): Eukaryota > Metazoa > Arthropoda > Arachnida > Araneae > Araneidae > Caerostris > Caerostris darwini. Next base: position 116,958 of record BPLQ01013769.1, read on the forward strand.
GAATTTACCATTGGTTTGCAAAGCACCTGAAATATTTACTTTATTGTTTGTTTTGTAAATTGTACTGAATTAAAATTAAATAACTACTTTAATTTAAGAAGGATGTGCAATAAAGCAAACATTATATTATGTGTTTAAATATTTAACTTATTATACTTTAAATACATTTTAGTGATTTTAGTGTGCAAATAGTGTGCGTTATATTAAATTAACAGAACGTATAAATTATTATTTAAAAGTATATATTATTATTTAAAAGAGTTATATAGAGTTTCTTCGTTACGTACTTTCAACTGAATTTCCAATTTCGAGATAAAAACATGTAAATTTATTTTAATAACTCAATGCATCAACAGCTTCCCTGAAAACGCAGAAGTGTCGTATTAAATATTTAGTTTACCTATTTATTGTGTTTACACATTGCTATATAAGGATGAGTTTAAAAATTGCAAAATTGCTATTTAAATTGTATGACGTTTCTAACTTTCCTCTCTAAATTGATTCCTTTTAACCCATTTATGATATAAAAAAATAGGTAAATGCTGAAGTATTAAAATAAGACATTAGTTTTGGAAATTCAAAAATATGTGTAGAGTCATAAAATGTTATCGAGTTTTTCATGACAAAAGAAATACCAAAGGAATTTTTTATGAGAAAATTGTAGAAAGAAAAGCCTTTTTTTTGTTTAATAATTGTAATAAGGCTCTTAAATGTACTAGAAAAAAAAACAATATGTGTTATTATTTGTTAATAATGGTATCTTATTGATTATTAAATATTAATAAATGTCTGAAAAAATTAATTCTCACTAATTCAAATAATGTTTACTTAAATTATTTTTACGAAGCATTCTAATTATTTGAATCAATTGTTTCTATAATATTCCTTAATTGAAATCTTTCGGAAGATATTATTAATGTTGTGTTCATCCCTCTATAGTTATGATGATTTATACAGGATGTTTCAGCACCAGTTTTACAAACTTCTAGAAGGAGTAGGTATACCTAAACGACATAGAATCGCAAAGCAAGTCTGGGGCTAAAATGCTTTCCAGACGTGCTCTGTGGCGATGGGAATATTGAGTGCTTTTTCAGATTCGTCATTTAACACACTGGAGCAAGTGTAGTGGGAAGGCTAATCTTACGAACTCGAAGCTAGGGCTTATGATTGGGGCGTAAGGGGCTGCGGAGTACAACGGGTAAACCACACAACGCTTGTACGTGCAACGATATCTGGTGAGGTTTATTATATACCAAGCATAGCTTTTTTGGACTATTACATCAGTTCTATAATACACCATTGGAAAGATATTCTACTGCAGCGTTTAAAGGATTCCATTAAAACGATATGCATCTGTAGTTCACATTTGTTACGGTTGACCATGTTACTTTTTTGATATACATTGATTAACACGAAGGGTACATTGTACCTTTCTTTTTTTTATCTTTCTTTGTACATTATTGCGTCAGGAAATCATTTCCGACCTTATATTGCTATGTGATTTCAAGTCATCTAGGTATATCCAACCCCTCCCAGAGGTTTATTAATCTGAGACTGAATCACCCTGTATATAAACTGTATTAAACTTATCTTTATGCCTTGTTAGAATACAGTTATATCTCATGCAAATCTTCAAAACTAACAATATGATATGGTAATTAAAATGGTATTATAAATAGTATCGAAAGATAGAATTGTTAAAAAGTTTGGCATTCATAACATCTGGTGCCGACGGTATTTGTCTCTATTTTACTAAGGAAACAGTTTTTAATTTATAAGAGTTTTGTTGATTTCTCTATTTGCATTTATGGCATATTCCATTTGTTCTTTGTTAACTGAAATGCAATAAAGAATCGAATCTCTTGTTGGATTACTTTTAAACTAAACTGATTTAAAAATAAATCAGCACTTCTCTTTTCTCTCTTTATTCTTAATTGAGAAACATATTTATTAAAAGAAAACTGAACATTTTATTATAATACCCCAAGACACATTTTGATTAAAAATAAAATTACATTCTCCCAGGCTGCACTAACAATACTTTATATTTAAAATGCTGGGTTTTTTCATAAAGTTGAAGATAATATAAGCCTCTAAGTTACCACTTGTTACTTAGGAAGCTATAGATTTCCAATGAACATCAAATAAACCTTGTCGGTCTTTCAAAGTGAGTTGTCAGAATCAATATTCGGGAAATGGAATGCCCATGATTTATTAGTGAAGGGAGAAACCGGAAATAGGAAGAAGTCCTCCGTGCCAAGAAGAAAGGGAGCGTTTTACTTTCCAAGCTAGATTAACACCTGCTCCACTGATTCTTTAAAAATAATAAAACCACCAACTAGGACTCTGATTTGATTAAAAAGAAATTGTTTAATTTTTTTATTTATGTCTAGAAAACATGCTTAAATTGACAGATTTTTTATTCCAATAATTTTTTAAACAAATAATTGCAATTAAATTTATTTTGTTTGATTTAAATTTAAAATTAATACCCCACCAATTAAGAACTATAAGTGATAAAAATGATATACTCTTTTTTTTTTTTTAAAATAACTACACTTTTTTAAAATTTTATTTGTTGATTAGTTAAATTCATGACATAACCTAGTAACCTACTCTTCTACTGATTCTTTAAAAATAAAAGATCATACAAATAAAGTACTTTTTCACATTAAATATTATTACAAATAAGTTTTTTTTGCAATTAAATTAGTTTAAATTTAAGAAAACACATTAAACTAGAGCAAAATCTAAAAAATATTAAAAAATATTAATGATTACAGTTAATCTTTTAAAAATAATAAAGTAATAATTGTTTACTTTGTTCTCAAATAAATTTCTTTGATTTACAAAAATAGAGAAACATGAAAATTTTGAGAGATATAAGCACATCTACCATGAAAATTAGTTGTAATCGAAAATCTCACTATTTTTTATTGATCAGTTGATTTTTAATTAAATTTTATGGTACTGAACCTCATGGGGTATTTTGTGAAAAATACAAGATAATCTTTACTAAGTATTGCACTTTACTGAATTCAATATTAAATTAATTTGTTTAACATGCTAAAAGAAGCATGTTTTTCTTACAGTTTTTAACACCTTTTTTTTGAAAAACCTGCAGTAAGAAATGTAATTTATCCTTTATTTGAATCCGTATAAGATATTCCAACTATTCAAATCAACAATACTTTTTTAAAACATTTTTAACTGAATCATCCACTGAAAAAGACAACGAATTCCTAACCCGCAATCATCATGGCATTAATTCTGATGACATGTTAGTTCATCAAATACTGTTTGGATTACTAAATCAAAAAGATAGTTTCTATGAATTCTTTCTTAGATCTTTTTCAATTTTTGTCCCATTATTTATCACCTCTATTGTCTTTAGATTAAATTCCTCTCAAACTCACTGTCTTTTTTTATTTGCATGAAACCCTCAATCTTTCATTATCCAAATTAAGAGAAACACAAATCTTTCTCCCTATTTTCTTAAGATTCCTAAAATGCATTTTATCCTTATTTAATTCCTTATTCAGAGTATCTCGGTTCTTCGATTATAATGGATCGTTTCATTATAAATTTTAAAACTTTTTTCCCACTAATATGAAAGTCGAGAATAAAATCTCAATTCGAAATCCATCCATAGAAAGAACGAATAATACTCGAAATATTTCGCTCTGCTCTAATTTGGAATCCAACTTGAAATCTAGTGATTTCCATAAGGCGCGTTGAATGTTTTCGAATAATCCTTCAGTAGCTTTTCAGAAATGATTTATTTTTTTCTTTTGAATTTGGAAGCCCGTGGGGGTGCGAAGCATCCAAATGAACATCCTCCTTCTTTTGGGATCCCAGTGGAGGTTCGATTTTGCGAGGAGAGGTCCGGTTGAACTTTGGTATTTGGAGGCGGTGCCTTTCTCTGTTGACGCCTCGGAAGCGCTCAAATCAAATAAAAACGGGATCGAATTCTTGACGAGCAGCCTTACTTTCCTACTTTTAGAAGAAGGTAAAGATCATCATCATATTTTATCGATGGAAAAGCAAATAGAAATTCTTATTCCGAAATCTGGAAGCGCTTATGTATATTTGCTTTGCACTGCTCTGTCGGATCATTGAAAGATTCCAATTTATTGTAATGAGCTTTAAATCGACGGAAGAAAATATAAAATTCAGTCCGATTTTATACAAACAGCATGCATACTTCCTCTTGCTTTCCATTATTTAAGTAGTAAATTCTCAAAGCATATTTACTATTGAATTCTTTTCCATCAGACATGCTAAGAAACGCGCTATAGAATGAATAAATATTAATCAATATTTTTTCTCAGAGATGCCCAGACTTTAAACTAGTAAACAGTATATATTCATTGTAACTTAGCCACAGGCCGCACACAAAAAAACCCTCCCAAATTATCTAACACTTATACATTCCATTCCTTCATATATTATAATAAATAAATATTATAATGTAATACAAAAGCAAATAATGAATTTGGTGTGTGATAATATATTAATCTAATAAGTCCTTTTGCATTTTCGATGTTTGAAATAACCAAACCTAAATGTAAGGAGTCAAATAATTTTTGCTCATCGATATTAATGCTGAAAAAAATATTTGTTCACGAATATATGCTGATCTGAAAAGCCTTATATATATTTTATGCATTATCTAGCAGCAACCACTTTTACTTTGCTTAACGAAATTTAAATATCGAACATGTTTTTAGCAACAAACATCATGGAGATAAAATTAGGTAGATGCAGATACTGTATTTAGGCTAACACGTTATCTACAAAGGATCTGGTCCTTTAATTTGCAATAAAATAGTTAAGATTGAACAAAATGTTTTTTTAGCAATTTAAAGTTATTTTTTTTATTTAACTAATGCCCATTGTCTTCATCAAAATCTGAAATTATTTTAAACAAATTACTAATTCTATTTCCTAGTAAAATGGATGTATTTATAAACTGATCTCAAGTCTCTGCGGACATTTTGTGAAATCTCTACTAGATCCATATTAACCAATTTTGTTTAAAAAATAAATCCGAAGAAATAATTATTAAATTTCTAAACTTCATTGAAATTCAAATAAAATCTCATTAAATAGAATTATTTAATTTATACAATGTGATAAAATCAAAATATTTAAGTTTACTGTAATATAATAATTGTTCCTTGCAATTCAAGCTGAAGAATGTTCTGTGTTGTAAAAACATTTATTATTTTAACTGCTTAAGTCTACATTCATATTGATACTGGAAGAAATCCACTGTTCTGTAGTTGTTTTCATAAAATATTACGATAATACTTTATGAGAAATAAATGGAATATTTTTAAGGTCCTGTCATTCATTTAAGATTTATATCGAAAATTCTTAACTTTTACAATCTAAATAATAAGAGTGTATTTATAACAAAATTTGGCCCCACTTTAGTATTTAATTCCATGCGGAATTTTATCAAATATTTGTTTCAAAAAAGCACAATTTGATTTAAATAAATTGAAAGTAAAAAAAAGACATTATTGTGAAAATTTAAAACATCTTTCATTTTTAATGATTATCTTGCAAATGATTTTTGTAATTTTTATTAACTAATTCGCGAAATTTATATTAATATAGGAACATGTCATAAACTTTTGCATGTAATCCAGATTAATATAATCAGTTGGTTATTATTTACTATATTTCATTTGTTATAAATAGTCCTTATTAAATTTCATATTTTGTGTAACGTAATGTAAAGTTTTTAAAATAAAATGAAAAAAAGAGAAATTTTCCTTTCAAATTCTACGAATTAATTCTTTTTTTTTGATCAATTAAATACAGATGTTTCTGAAAACACACCTAAAACAAATATTTAAAGTACGTTACTTTATATAAAATCTTCTAAAATATGAAGATACAATAGCATAAAATTTGAGTTTCATTGTAAAACAAATGATCTTTTAAGTCCGTCTCGAGGTCAAATTTTAGAGATAATGACTTTTATTTCTCTAATTAAAATGAAAACAAATTCTAAATTTAACTTTAAAAATGTCTAATCTTCTATGGTTGTTATATGTAAACAATTATTTCGGAATGGAAAGTATTAATTCTTCTAAAAATTCATTAAAAATAATTGTATTATTTTAGAATAAATTCTATAATGATATACTTTTAAAAAAGTATATCATTATAGAATATAGAAGAATTTTTGTTTGTTAGATGAACAGTAAAAATTTTTCTCGCGTAGATAAGTTGTCAATTCATCATAAAGTTTTTCTATATATAACAATGTCATTATATTTTTCAACTGATTAAATTTCTGATTTAAATCATTGTATATCTGTCTCCATATTCGCCATAAATTTAATGAGGAACAATAATAGATCAAATGACTTTTAATTTAATCATTAACGAAGGCATCTTTTTTACAGAATAAGAATCTTAATAATTTAGAAATAATTAGAAATAAAAAGAAATAAAATCTTTTATTAAAACATGTATCTTTTAAAAAACTGTTAGAATATTTAATTATGGTATATTATAAATAAGTATATTCAATACTATTATTTTAAAAATATATAAGTATGATTGAAAATTTGAATTTGATTTGTTTCGAAAGAATTTAAATATAATTTTAAAAGTACGTGTTGCCATGTCAGAAATTGTATGTTTCGCATGACATCTGCGGGAGATGTTTTATTTTCACGAGAGTCATCATTTTTATCTGTAAACCAGGTTTCAAAGGAAGTATTGACAGACGACACAACTGTCAGTTCACCTGCCATTTCAGCTGCACAAGTTATACTGGAGGTTTAGACTCCGCCTTCCAGTTTAGGTGTAGAGGGTTGTGATTCCATTTTTTTTGCTCACAGACGTTATGACAGAGTTTTTGGATTCAATTTATTTCTTGGGTTTAAACAGCTTTCAAATGTCGATATCTTATATGTATCCATTTTAACAGGAATATATTTTGATGTCAAATCTTTTGTTGGATTTTTATTTTGTATCTGGGTTTAACATATATAATTTTACATAGATTTTACGTTTTATTTTTTTTCATAGATTTTACAAATGAAATTTTATTACAAATAGAATTTTGTACTGTTAAGTTTTCACGGTATTTTTACTTCAGATATTATGCAATTTTGTAATTATTTAAAGGTAAAAATTTATCTTAAAAATCGTGCTTTAAAATAGACTTGTTGCTTAAATATTCTTTTTGTGATGTTTTATTAATGTTTTGTATTAAAGCATATTTTATGGAATAACTCCCAATTCTCTCTCAATCATAAAATAATGATTGTCTTTTCATGTTATTATTAATTAAAACTGATATTTTGAAATATATATAAAATATGTATTTCTGAATTACTTTTAAAACAGATTTTGGAACCCGTTATGACAAATATTAAGAAATGAATGTTTAAAATTTAACTTTTTGTTAATTAATAATTTATTAATTTATCTATCGGGGATACTTTCGAATAGCTATGATTTATTTTGAGTACTCCACATTGAGTTCTTCTTACATATATAAAGAACAAAGCAAAGCCTCTTGACATAATATGTAAAAAGTTGCCCTTAAATTAGAATAAGAAAGGTATAACTACTGTTACCAGTAAGATGCTGACCTTTCTTTTTTAAAGAGGAACAAGATAATTACATCGAAATTATGTCTTGTTCCATTTAACTGCTCGCAGATTAAGTTGTCAGCAAATTCTACAGGTCATTAGTTATTCCTTTTGTTCTAGAGATCGGGAAAAATTGAAATAGTTCATGTTCGTCTTCCGAAATAATGTTTCTAGATTTTTTTAGATATATAACAAAATATATTATCAAATAAATTTGTGTTGCCTTAAAAATTCTTTTCCAGTAAATGAAAATGAATTATGTTCTTTAATGCTATTTAATAAAGAAAAATTATTAACAAACTTATTAACTTAAATTATTAAAAATGTAATTAATATTAACTTAAATTATTAAAAAAATTAATTATTATTAACTTAAATTATTAAAAAATTATTCCCTAGAATTGATTTTGTTTGGAATTCAAATAATAAATTTCCTTTATAAAATGAATTTCTTCAAAATGTTTGCATACTTACCAAAAAATAAAACAAAATCTTAATTTTAATGATATTTTATTCAAAAAGTGCTAGGCTATACAAAATTGCTATCCGAAAATTATTAAAAGATTATTTTAGTTTTTATCCTTAGATTCATATCAATTTTCATATTGATTCATACAATCAACAAGAATATTTTTTATGAAAAGCTTCAAAAAATATTATTCGTTCTTAAAATTCTCTATTTAGTTAAAAATTTTCGAATTAAACTAATTACATTATTAATTAATTCGAAATTCATAAAAAGTATTGCACTTAAAGGAAGTAATTCATAAAAAGTATTAAACTTGAAATGCAAATATCAATAAATATAATTAGTAGTAAATCAGATATTGGTAATGTCAATATAAAAAGGATTGTAATTAGTAAATTGAAGTTGAATTATTTTTATTAAAACTAATTTGTTAGAATCTTCTTTTAAGGTAATTATCTATATTTTAAATAAAAAAATAAAAAATAAAAACGCATAATTTTGTATCGTTTGATCACTGTAATTATTTTTAAACAATTAAATTAATTAGCTATTTGCATTAAATTAAACGAAATAATGAATGAAAAACAATTTTAAGCTCATTATCAAAATTTATAATTCTCAAAACCCACTTTCTGATGTCAGGGTAATTTTTGAAATTAATTTTAATGATCAAATTTTTCATTCAAATTGATATTAGACTTTAATTAGAAATTAAAAGTATTTTTTTCCCAAAGTAGGATAATTAATATTAGCTGTGACTTACAGTTTTTTTGTTTTTACTTCATTTATCTGCAGAAACGCAGAAACGGAAGAAAAATAAGGAAACTGAACATAATTTTGTATATCTTCAATAATCTAAATAAATTTCTGATACTATTATTTGATTTATAATCATCATCAGCAGCAGTGGCGCAACAGCCCCATGGTCTACAGATCGTCTACCTACTGGCAGATTACTAGACTGAGGATGTTTTCCTTTTTACAGGACAGGGTTGTCAGCCCTACTCTCTACAGTCATATTAGACCGGGACCTATGGTTTAAAGGGGATTCTGAACCACTACAAACATCCATAGCACCGCCGAGAACCGATCTCAAAACCTGTGGCACCGAGCGCCAGTCACTCGACCACCAGACCCCAAAATCAAACTGTCCCGTGTGAGGATCGAACTCGCGACCTTCAAATTACTCTTCCGAGCTGATTATAAGACTGATACGCTGTTTACTGCGCAAGGGAGGCTTGTTTTATAGTAGTAACTATTATTTTTAATATAATATTAGCACTAAATATTATACACTGAAAAATGAAATATTAAATAATCATTTTCTTATAAAAAATTCTAAAAACTAGTTTGATTAATTATTGTACTTGTCGGTGGATAGGAGATTGTATATGTTTGGATGCTTTTTAACTTATAACTCTTGAATTTTAGCGTTTAATAATTTAATACTCTTTATTTGCTTAAATATAATATAAAATGACGAGACTATTAGCAATGAACATGCTATTATAGAGTTGAATGTATGTTTATTTCCGTAGTCTTTTCTTTAAATGCACAGATGAGAAAAAATGCCATGCAAAAATCCTCTAGAAAACACAATGTTAACTATTATTATAATAAATAATAGTTATACCGATTATAATTATTATTATATAACTATTATTTTATTATTTTTATATGATTATTATTTTATTATCCTCTCCTTTTTTTAATATGTATATGATGTATCCGACCCTACTATATTCAGAGATAAATCAACTTCAGTGACCAATAAAACGATATCAAATATTACTCATAATAAAAAAAAGGTAAATCCATTTTAACTATTTATAGCGCTTTTTCATTTGTTATTTTTATTAAAAACCTATGATATTAATCCATATACACGGTTAAATGAATTTTAATAAAAAATAAAATTTCTTACTATTTCGAAGTTTTCAAAAGACGTCTGTGTAATCTGAATATTTCTTTCCATTAATCTTTTATTTCCGTTTGAAAGATTCCAGCTAACAGACAGATCAGACTAACAGATCCCATGATCAGACTGAACTGAAGGTGCAGAAAATGTATGCCGTCGAACTATTAGGCAATCACATGTTGTATTAGTCGTTTTCAAAGGACTAATCCTCTAGAGGTTGAGTGCTGACGCTTGTGTTGCTCAAGAAAAGTGGAAAAAAAGATAGTCCTCTTAAAAATGCCAGTTACGGGATTAAAGAAAGTAGTGCCGCTTAAGAAGAAAATGGGTTTATTTTTTCTTCTTCGATTTGTCATTCTTTTACTTAAAGTTAATCTAAAAGGACTTTATTTTTATAAATGAATAACTCTCCTGTCACAAACCTTATATATTCAAGGAAATTTTACAAGTCTCAAATGATTAGATAAGATAATTGAATGAAAATGTAAAAGGGCATTGGTTTTGTTACTTTTCGAAATAATTTTAAATTTTCGAAAAAGAATATTAATGCACTGTTTTAGTAAAATCAATCCCAGATTTCATTTCGGTTTTCATAACTTTTTTATTAACTATTTCGGTTGCAATAATTTAATAGCAATTTGTATGATAGCAATTGTGATTTTCGATCTACTTTATTTTTACACACCAAGTTTGCTATTCAAACACTAATTTCTCTTATTTCAGTAGCTTTATTGAGTTATCAAGATGAATGTGCCAATTTTTTTTTTTTTTTTTTTTACGATTAGAAATTGTATTTAGTACTATTGTACAAACAATTGCTAATAAATTGGAGATTTTTCATTTATTATATGAAAAGTGAATGCTTATAGTGGACTTCTGTAAAACATTTATTTATTACAGGCATATTTTCAACTGGTAGACACATTTTATCTGATAATAAGGAGCTAATAAAATAGACTTGTTAGAGAACAATATAATTTACAGAATATAAGAAGCATATCGAAAGCACTTTTTAGATATGCTATTCCTACATAATGTATTGTTTGTGAGTTGTCAGATGGTTTTTAACTTATTTAGAATAAGGTCCACTGATATCAAAACAACTTTGTAAAACTTTAATTATATTCTTCTTACTACAGTTAAGTTAAAATGAGTAGGAAATCAATAATTTCCAGGACATTCTGAGTCCCTCCCAAATTCCGCCAGCCTTTCAAAGAAACTTATTTTGTGTAATTTAAATACGATCGTTACCACCAACCATCTAATACCTCAGTGAAAATTATTGTAACGACATGCTGTCTTTTGAGTTGATTTTTCTTATGATGCAGAAAATAATTTATATGGCACTGAGTAGATTAATAATTCTAATTTTTTTAAAGAAATTTATATGTATTCATATCTGCTTGCCAAGTTTTACAATTATTTTTTTATTCGTATCAACGATTGTTTATCCAAGCAAGTATAAAATATATTTTAATTTTTTTTAGTTTAAAAATCATTAAAATTTTATCATATATGTATATATATATTTGTTTTATTTACTTTTAATTTGTTTACTTTTATTTTATTATTTTTTTTATTTTTTACTTCTGTTTATTTACTTCATAATTATTTGGATATATTGATAAAATGAATCAGAATAAAAAGGTGATCAAAGTAAAAGTTACAGAATAGAAAAGAAACTCGTGGATATCGCTTGAATTGAAATGAAAATATGAAGGACATAAAAAAAACCTTTTCTTCATTTAGAGTTTATTTTTGATGAAGTTAATAACTATTTTGGAATTGAGCATCTTAATGATGCCTATTTTCTTCTATCAAATAGCAAAACTTCATCCCAAGTGGGAGCTATACTCTTTTTTCACATGGTTTCTTTTGAAAGAACGGAATTTTTTAGTAGACTTGGATAGAATCCAAATAAGACAAATTAATATTAAATATATTGATGACGATATTGGAGATAATATATTTAGTTGGGAAGAAATAAAACAAGAAGTATTTGGGAAATTGGGGCAATTCTGTGAATGTCTCTGACAGGAATAATAACAATTCTCTGGTCTAACACATGTCACTATTGATATTAACATTATGTTTTATTACACTAAATATTTTAAGCAACATTCTTCAATTTCAGAATTTGTGATGAATTTCTCATCAATAATTAAGTATTTTTAAATCTAGAATACAAATACCATATTACAGGAAAAGCTATGTTATGGTAAATACGAGTATT
>BPLQ01013769.1:862285-873699 GCA_021605075.1 Caerostris darwini
TTTTTTTTTTTTTTTTTTAGATTTAAGTTGCATATATCTACCAATAGATGGCCCCAGATACACTTAAAAAAAAATGAATGAAAATTATTTGTAAAGGACATTCTGCAATATAGTGTGAAAAAAGTAGAAATTGACTTTAATTTTTTTTTTTTTATATTACTTGTTTATAACACTAAATTGGTCTCAATTCTGATGTCTCAATAGCCAATAAGTGATACGCAACTGCCATCTTCGACAGAAAAAGATCTATTCCTAAACTATACCTTATAGGCCTATATTTGAATACTTTCTGTTACAGCTGGGATATATAATTAAAACATTTTCTAAGCATTATTTTTATAAATTTGCGCATTTTGATGTAAATTAGTGCACTGGCTTAATAGTACATTAAACAAGAACGAATTTCAAAATATAAATTAAACATTAACTTAGATTATTTCTAAATTTGTTAATATTATTTGATTGAAAGCAAATTTATACAACATGGAATGATCTTATAAAATTAGGGATTTTCCCATTTTTCATCCAATTAACAAAAATTAGATAAAGATGCACGATACACTGTTTCGAAAACCATTTTGAATCTTTTAAATAATTTAAATAATTCAGTTTTGTAATCTCTGTTCAATAGTGAATGATGATATGCTTAAACCATTAATTAACTTAAAATTAATTAGCACGATTTCCAAAGAGGGGTCTTAAATAATTACTACTTCATTTTAATTGCAATGGCATAGCTCTCGCAATCTATAACTGTAATCACAAAACTGCTGCTATGCTTTTGAAAGCATTCATTTAAAATACATTTTTCCACTCTTCTGGTAAATTAATTATATTGCGAATTTAATTCGTACACGGTAATATGTGGAATACTTAATTACTTTAAATTCACGATTCTGTTGGTGGTTTATTAAATAATAGTTTTTTCATATTAAATAGAACTGTTTTTCTACTTAAAAGTAAGCTTTAACATCTTGATAGTAAATGATTAATCAACTTGTTAAAAGCTTTAACATTCTTTTTCTTAACTTAATTCTCATTTTTTTTAATTCTTAGATTCAATTAGTGCAAAGTAGTCAGTTTTGTGGAATTTGTTTTCAGTTTAATGTTATTTTCGAAACTGAATTAACTATCTTGTGTTTTTAGTAGTGCTGTTGCTTTTAATAAATTTAACAATGATTATATTTATATCTAAACTAAAACAAGAAATTTTTATTTAAAATCATCTACACTGTTGAACGGAATATTTAATACTTCAATATTTATTTTCAATAAGAAATCAAAACTTCTTGTATTGCATTTATATTGTTTTGGCTTTAATACACAAAAAATTCTATACGCATTCTTGAAATATTTTCTGCTATAAATAATTTGTGTTTCAGAATATTTTACTTATTTTCGGATGGTTTGAAAAGCATTTGTAACTTATTTTTTAATCAGGAATAAAATTTTTAAACACATGGAATTTTAAAAAAATTATTAAATTATTTAAAATGTTACTTTTTTTAATGAAGTAGTATTTTATATATTTGGGTAGAAACATTAAATCTTTATACTGTCTAAAACCTCAATAGAGTTAGAGAAATTAGTTATCTTGCTAGCATTTGTTTAGAATAATATAACATATTAAAAATAATACATGAATGGCACCTATTTCTATTATTAGGTAGAAATTACTAGTGATGAAATTTTGATTTAAAAATCAATATGTTACATCGTATCTTGAAACAATTATTTTAAATGAACAAGTATTCCTTTTTTCAAATTATAATTTTTTAAACTATCCTTATCATTGATATTTAACAAACTTTATCTTAATGAAAAATATTTTACGTATTAGATTTTTGATAAATTTAGTTTGTATTTTTATGCATTTGGTATTAGTTTTATTTTAATCGAATAACATTATTTCCAATTTATCCAAGGATACACAAGTCAAAATATGAAAATAAAATTTTATAAAGACTTTTTTAGAAAAATATTTACTGAAAAATAATAATTTAAACAGAATGATTGAAACAATAAAAATAATAATACTTTTTAAGGCATAATTGTATTTTGTAACTATGTATTGATTAAATGAAAAAATATTTCCGATTGAAAATGTGTAAAAATATTATACTAACTCTTTTTAAAAATATTACTTCCTCTGTCATATTTTTTACACGATACTTGTTGTTAAACACATAATTCTTTAAGGAAATAAAAATATATGTTGTCATTATAAATAAAATAAAAGTAGTATAAAAAGGAAAATTGTTTTCATTTAAGTAAATAACTTTTAATGCCTTTGCTGATTTTTTAAGAAATGAATAAATGAAAATAAATAAAATTTGAATGAAAATGATTGCTCTCATTTATAAAATTATTTTCTGAAATTTCAAATAAGAACTGAGTAAATAAAGAGAAAACGAAATAAAAAATCTAAAATTATGAAATAATAATTTGGTCTCCTTAAAAAATAAATTTTCATAAAACATTATGTGTAGAATACGATTTATTTGTTTATCATTCTTATTTTGCGATACATTTTATTATTTACATCTTTCTCTTAAGTTTGCATAGAAATTCTCAAACAGAGAATTAAATTTTTAATACTATATCTACTCTCAACAATCTTTTTAAATTTGCTTTATTATTTGTGTTTACCTTTGTATTCCCTTAAGTAAATAGGTTTTTTTATATCATTTATTTCACGAATTGTTTCCAGTTTTTTTGCCAATTCCAAGCAAATTTCTGTTAAAAATTCTCTTTTGAAATAAAAGTATTTAGTCTTCTGTATGCGTGATAAATAAAAGAGGAAACGCACCAAGTTTTTACAAAAATGGTGAACGATTGTTTCTTATAAACCATGTTAAAATGTATCCTATAGTAATAAATTACATACCATACTTTACCATACTTTAATACTTCTATAATTTTACGCCATACTTTAGAAATTATTTACCATACTTTAATACTTCTATACTTTTATACCATACTTTATAAATTAGTTACCATACTTTAGTACTTCTAACGTTCGTCATACATTAATGTTAATTGATATGTCGATAATCAAAGTTCTTCTCTTTTAAGGAATTTTATTGTTATGATGTTCTACATTAATAATTATTTCATGACATCGTAATAAAAACAATAAAAATAATTGGCATTCTTAACAATAGCTTGTAGTAAAGATATAGAATCAAAGTAATGAATTGTTTCAGAATAAGAATCAATCGTGCATAAATGTTTGGAGAAAAGAAAGGTTTTCTTCAACCGAATCTACTTATGATGGCTTCCTGATTAATATTCCACCTCTCCCATCCTTCCCAGAGAAAAGGGTATTAAAGGAGCCGTAATCGCTTCTCAGGTAGCGATATGCCACGAATATCGCGGCTTTGTTGGAACTGCATAGGAAGTAAAGTGCAATTACTTTAACAGCTGTTCTGGTTACCGACTTTAAGACACGTCGTCTTCCAATGAGATTCTCTCAAGGCTTCTGGGTGCTAAGATCGATACAGCTTACGTTTTAACAACGCTGTTGCTGGTGTTTTAGTACGACGGTGGTGGACAAGAATTCTTGGATTCTGAACCTTAATTTGGTGTACATCGTAAGAAGTATATTTGAGAAAAATTTACCTTTAAAATTGCAACAAACAACATTTTATGGTTTTAATCAATGCAGCCTGCAATTTCACAAAGATGATGGTAACGTACAATAAGGTTTAAGTTCTTGGAATTTTTTAATTTAAATTAATTCAACTATACAGATAAAATACAGAACCTTAAGGATAAAATAATCTTTTAAAATTGAACAAAATTACATTTTTCCATTTTTAATGGATGCATCTTGCATCATTTACAATAGGCTTTAATACATGAGATTTTTTTACTCAATTTGATGCAACTAGTATGTAGTATATATGAACAAAACCCCTTTGAGCACACTCCTTTGCGAAATCAGTGTACTTATTATATTTCAATAATAATAAAATAATATATAGGCAGTCTATTTTAATTAATGTATTAATATCTTGAGAGATTTCATTGTGATGTCATTCATAAATGATTTATGGCACGAAAGGAACTCTTTAACAATACTCTCAGTTTAAGTCATAATTTCCATTTAATTGATGAAAATAATGTGGCAATGCTTGCTTCAGTAAGCAGAAAATTCATTTCTTGTCATTTTTCACCAATTTATATCGTCGAGAAATGATTTTAAAAACATTCAAATCCAAATTCGTCCAGAGACAGAGCAAATCATTGACCAATATTAAATAATGTTTACAGTAAATTTTTCAATACAAATTCGAGTATTTAAACATTGGTTTTTATTTTTGCAAATCAAAATCAACAAATTTTAAATTCAATTAATCCTTTACAAAGCAAGTTTATTTTTTGAGGAATCGTATTTACCCATTTAAAGACACATTTTGTTGCAAATCTATAGGGATTCCATCCCAGTTTGTAAATTAAATGTACAGTTAGTTTTTTAAAACAAAATCATTATCTTTTATCATTGAAATCTATTCACTTGTAAAACAGCATCCACCTTTTGCTCTTTAATTCCATCCATTCGAAGAACAACTTCTTCATATGTATGCAAATAAAGATTAATTATTTATTCAATAAATGCTATTCTATTGTAATCTTAGTTAGTGTATCTACTGCCAGCCAATATATTTCAGCAGTACGAATTTAAGTTCGGCTTGCAAGAGCGGTTATTTTGAATTGCAAATAAGCTGAATTATGAGATCCAGCAGAGTAAATAAAGAAGTATGGAGCTTTTATGAATAAATATAAATTTCGGTGCATATTTTTCATTATTGTAAAATAATATTTAGATATATTTTTTATCTAATAATGAAAAAATGTTAAATAGGCTTTTATCTGTATAAAGTTTCATGAAATAATTTCCATAGAACGCTTAATGAATTTGCAGTCCCATCACGATGGTTGCAGTGCAAATATATATTTTAAGACAAAAATATTTATGTTGTGTTTTAGGCATGTTTACTTTAATTACGAATAATAATACAATCATTATTTATTCGTATATAGAAGTAAGACTTACAGAGAGAAAGGAATCTGTTCTATGTAATCTGAGTCAACAATCAATTTATGCTATAACAAACAAAACCTGTAATGTATTTATCTTCACCGTACTCAAATATCTTGTGATAAATATTTTTTTCAACTAAGTTGGGTTTTTTTACAGTAAATTAAGAAAAAAAATGGCAACTCAAACTGTTACAATTTATTGAAAAAATTAATATTTTTGTTGTTATCATTTATACATCTTGTGTAAAATATTTAAAATATATTCAACTTAAAATTGTCAATGAAATTTTTAATTTTAAAGTCTAAATATTAAGTCGTGTATTTCCTGAAAGAGATATTCGGGAAAAAAATTCAGGAGTCAAGGACTTAGTAAAATTCGGGACTTAGATATTAAAGTGAGGTATTTGAATTATTCAGCAATATCTCTACTTTTTGAACTAGCAAACAAAACACTGAACTTCCGAAAAAATTTAAGAAATATTTTCCTTTAGAAGCTTTATTTGATGCTTAAAACAAACCACTCTCTTTTTGTTCAGTTTTTGAATACGTTTCCATGCATGAGAATAAAATACTGCTTAGATAGCTCTATTTTGTCTCCAAAATATTCTGAACAGTAAGAAAAATAAAATCGTTTATTTTGAACAACTTTTCCAGAAACTTGTATTTTCCATGCAGAGATACTTGTTTGAAGGAAGATTAAAACCATCATTTATCAAATACCAAGTCTATAATTTCATTCATTCCCTATGGAAAAATTTATTTCGCAATAAACTTTAGGTAGAACATTTTCTTCTTTAATCAAGCTTCTTAGGTTGCATAATAAAACATTTAATTTATTTATTTTATATGTGACTGAACAAAGATCAAATTTGGGGCTGGCATGGGCTAAATGTTGTTGGGTATGATTAGATAGTTAAAATTTTCAAACACTTTAATTTTCAACACCTTTTTCTAGCTACTTAGTAGAATCTTTGATTCGAAAATCAAGGAATTTGACAAATGTCAGATAAGTCATATTTAATATATCGTCTTCATATAATGAGCAAATTAAATGTCACTTTGAAGAGTTTGTATTATGATATATAAACTAATAGAATAATTAATCTTCCTTGAGTCACACAGAAAGCAAAAAACTTTATTTTGCTTTCATTGATTTTATACATGAAAAAGTCAATTATTTTAAATATGGAGAATTTAAAAATGTTTAATATTTAAACACCGTTATTTTGCTACTAAGTAGAATATTCGATTGAGAGACCGTAGAAATATCTTTGTATTATGAGATATGTAACAATAAAATAATTATTCTTCATTATGTTACATAATAAGCTATACCTTGTCTTCTTTAACTTTCAATAGGGTAAAAAAGATTTCTTTAAATAATTAATATTATAATAAATGCTTCTTATATTTGAAAATATTATGACATTTTTATGAATATTTTTTTCCATTTGCTTTGAATCTCTGAAGCGTTATAAATAAGACTATGGAGACTGAATTTCGATGTTGATGTAGATTTTATGGCAAGGTTCTCTACAATTTGGCTGCAACATGTTTCACATCTGAATTCTTTATTTTTTTTCAGATAAAAAGCTAATCTTGAACAATTTCTCATTCTTTAACATATTTCACAAAGAAGTTTCAATAAAATTACAGAATATCTAAATCAGCTACAAAAAAACGTTTTTAAATTTCACATAAATTAGCAATAATAAAACGAAAATCATCGCAAATTCAAATTAGTTTAGTCTACTACAAAACTATTACTACCTATTAAATAAATTAGCTAATGAAATTTACTAAACATTGGTTATGAACTACAGATCGCTGAACCGTCTAACTTTTTTATATAAATCAACAGCTAAAGTCTACTAAAAATTAGTTACAAATTACTAAACATTTATTTGCACGCATAAAATGCAACTGTGAAACAAACTACAGCAAAAAAAATGATTATCTGAATGAAACGAAAAAAAAAATTTTCATATTTTATATTAATTAGAAATAAAGTCTACTAAACAATTATGGCAAATTACGAATAAATTGTATCGAATACGAAACATCATTTTCAAAATTATATAAATTAGCATTTGGTATCTACCAAATCTCTGTGTCTGATTGACTCGTTGGTCCTTACTTGTGTACAGTTTCACAACTCACTAGGATCTTAGCTCGTTCCAAGTGGGTTTGTTAATCACCAAAGTAATTATTTAACATTCCTTCAGTTGGAAGTACGCGTAACCTAATTAACGTGCACGAATTAAATTTAACTTACCAACTATTTATTAATAACCAAAGAGACTTACGGATTAGAACAACAATTATTAACAAGATTATGTAGGTATTCTAATTTTTTGAAACATTTTTATCTGAATAAACTCTTCTTTACAAAACATTCATTTCCCTTTTTGTAATAACATAATAACATATTACCAAACACATATTACCTTTTACAATTGCGCTCAACTTGTATCTGTGGTTATTGCTGGATATTGTATTAAAATGTGTAAGACCAATTAAATCAAAATATATTTGTGAAAAACATTTTGAAGTTTAAACATCTAATAAAAATCAATAAATAGAAGACATTTAACTAATCATTTTGACTTTAATTACGTACCGAATCCTATACCATTTGAGATACCGAACGAATGAATTATTAAATCAATGTAGTGTGATGCATCAAATTTTCATAAATTATCATTTTCTTTATCATTCTATAAATTATTTTCATTGTATTTTTTATAGATTTGAATGAAATAAATGCATATATAAATGTCATAACTCGATATTTTAAATTTTTTATGAATTTAGTAGACTTCAGAAGTGTATTTATTTCTCATCATTTATATCTATAAAACCATTTGCATTTTAAAAAGGCAGAGCTATATAGAAATATAAAGAAAAGTATAAAAACAAATGTATAGGAAAGCATAAAATTATAGAAAAAAAGACCGACAACCTTCCTCACTGAAAAACTGAAAAATGTAAAAAAGAACTTCTTAATTAATGTTTCCATGTTCTGTAAAAGTTTAAACTAGCACGTTTAGATACGTAAGCACATAAATCTAGCATTCATGCTTATTTGCTTTCAAGGCATTTACTTTTTATATTGCAAAAAATACTTAATTTTTTTTTAATCTCGAACTTTTCTTCATGCGAATATAATTGTGTACTATGTAGTTAATGCATTTCTTGTGTTTTAATCATTTTTGCTTTAGACTTATATTAGCGGTTTTGCAAATTTTTCTCCACTTCTAAAGTTACGCTTCAAAGGAATTTAATTTAAATTCTAGCGATACATATTGTATTAAAATGTTGATGTTAAGTGTGGTAAAATTATGACAAAAATAATGAGTCAAATATTTCATTGTTTATTATTAAGTTAGAGTAAAAATTCTCTAAACTTAAAAATTTTTGTTGAAGATGCATTTTACATCAAGAATGCAACAGAATTAAAAAACATAAATGCTCATTTTATTTTTAGCCATGTTATTCAATTATTTGGTGGCATATAGAAAGTACAGTACAAAACAACAGAAAAGACAATATTAAATATTAATATTAATATAAAATGACGAGCTTGTGGGGAATGAATTAATCTTTTGAAAAATGTGTATTAAAAAATAATAAGTAAATACTTTTCAATAACTATGTAAAAATTTAAATAAAAAAACTGTGATCTTTTGTGATATTGATTATAGTCTAATATTTTGATTTTTTTTTAATATTATAACAATAACCTGACTTAAAATGACTTTTTATTAAATCTTCCACATGAAGTTTCTTTTTAACTTCTAATTCCATCATTTTATTCAGTAGTTATTCCTTAGCGTATGAAACTACACAACTCAAATATCATAGAAAGACACAAGAAAAATTCTAACAGCCTAGTTCTTCACATCAAAAAGAGTTCCGCTTATAGTAATTAAAGTTGTCCCGATTTTGTCGCTATTATTTTATTTTTCATGCTGCTTTTATTCATGTCCTATTGATAGCTATTACGTTAGTTAACTCCTTACTAATTTTGATCTAAGGTTACGACACTTCACATAGCTTTATTTCGACATAAAAGTATAAAGTAAAGAAGAGGAATTATTAAAAGGAATTTCAAAAGCTTTAATGGTCCAATTAACTAATCAATTTGTTACCTAATTTTAGTACTAACATCACTTTAATCTTAACATTTCTAGTTTTTCTCTGGATCTCTTTGGCACATAGATTTTAAACAGAGTGTATTTTGGGTATGAAAGCCTTTATAAACTTTAGAAAATGCATGTTCAGTCATTTATATTAATCTGTACATGTACACTATAAATACTTCAATTTAGTCGTATAATTAATGTGTAATAAATTAATGTGTAAACTCAATTACGTAGTACATAGATTCTTTTTAATGGATACTGATAAAGTCCTCACACTAACAATTTTTGATTATTATCAATAAAAAAAGCAAACTATATCTTTTATTAAATGAGCCAAGATTATTATACAGTGTTCATTACAGAATACTCCGTTACTATAATGTTAATAGTTACCAACTTAAACAAAAGGATATCAACACTTCTCCGACAAGCTACCCCATAATTAGAAAAGGTTAGTTATATAGTAATTGCTCTCCCGCTAGTTATCCTACAACTAGATTTCCAAACCAATAATTATTAAAAATACTATTGATCACGCTTTTGAAAAACTCTTATACGTTTTCACTGCAGATAAGAGAGCCAGAAAAGAGAATCGGAATCGGAAGAGAATCGGAATCAATATTTGCAGCATTTTTGTGTAAATTCCTCTCTCGTAGTAACTGAAGCCCTTTTCTGACAGGCTTGTTTCTGGAAAAGGAGTAAATAAAGCCACTTGACGGATTTAAAGAGGAAAACTCCGAAATTTATGTTTCTGGTAAAATTGTTACAATACTGCCTCATGGAGAATATTTAAAGCACATGTTGTTTGGATTTAAGGTGACATTTGATTTTGAGCATGCATGGCTATGTTCCATTTGATCTATGACATAATAAACAGACTTGTACTCTGTAATATTAAAATATTTTCTTTAGAATATTTTATTTTTTTTCCACAAGTAGAATCTTTTCACATCATTATTGTCTGACACGTTTTAAAAAATCTTTTCAAAAACGAATTTCAACAAAGACATTTCTTTCACAAATCATAAATCAAATTTCTCTAAAAACATGTTTAAAGCACATAGTTTTATTTAAAATTTCTCTTCTATTAGTAATAATAAAGAATCTTCAGCCATAATCCTTTAAACAATCCTAAAAGACTATTTGTCAAAGTGTATGCTTCGTTTAAACCAAATGGTTCAAAGCAAGTCTGTTTTAAGATGATTAACTAAAGTTCAAGAGTTTATCATAAAATTGAGGGACATATTTTGTTTCTGTTGTTCTCAAAAATCTTTCTGTACTTCATTTAGCATTGATAAACATTGCACAATCCTGGCAATAAATTTTGGTCTCCATAATCATTTTGAAATACTTAAAAAATAACTAAATGGTAGCGAAAATTACATAATCGGAATCTTTTTATATTTTATTGACTGCTAATTAAATAGTTTCAATAACATTATATTAACTCCAGAAATTTATTGAGATCATTGTTCCTAATTTCAACATAATATTTCTGAAGAACAATATATTTTTAAATCATAATATTTCTGTCTAATCTAACATAAGAAATTTTTAATTATAATATTTGTGTTACGATTAAATTTTAAATAAATATAGTTCAATTCCGCATTTCAACATAAAGTCATATAAAATTAATTTTATAAATTAATTAATATCTATTTTTAAGTAATACTTTTATATAACTAACACTGTATATGAAATAAGCAATTAAGAAAGGTTTTTATTTCATAATTTTATGTACTAAATAAATCCTTAATTTAAATGTTTTGTTATCAACGCATTACCTCTACTTTTTTTATCCTTTCTCCTTTCTTAATTTTTATAATATATTGAACAAATTATGTAAAAATTTTAATTAATAAATTGTGTACATTAATTGAATTTCTAAAGAATGTAAAGAAAAATATTATATGTTCATCACATACATTTACATTTAATGTCTTCAATAAAAGCTCGTTTTTTTATCATCTAACTGTCAGTAGTTTAACGTAAGATTGGATTTCAAATCTTTTAATATTTAAAAACAACTCATTAATTAATTTAAATCAATGGAAGTAATAATCTAAATTAATTAATGTATATTTTTAAATAATGATTTATATAACTAGCATTGTATATAAAATTAGAATAAATCTTATAATTAGATCTTCTATTTGATAAATCGCTAGTTTTTTAATGAGATTCCTAGAAGTTGATAATTAAATACATAATTTCTTTTTT
>BPLQ01013769.1:888493-903970 GCA_021605075.1 Caerostris darwini
ATCGTTATTTTCCCTGTTTATCATATTTGATTGAAATTTATCAAAAAATGTGTCTTATCTTTCATACTAAAATTAATTATTCAAATAATTTCGCAGTTGTTATCAGTTAATTTCTATAAGTTACCCCAATTCTTATAACACAAGTAAGAATTATACAGTTTCCTTTTCAATTTATCTTTAATATAATTTCAGATATTTAAATTTTTTTCATTGAAAGTATATGAAATTTTCTTTCCTTTAAAAAATTAGGAGTTTAGAAAGCTTAATATTTTCTATAGATTTAAAGTTCTAATAATTCCAACTTGCGAAATCCAAACTTGCCGAAACCTTCTGCGAGAAAGAAAATTTTATCTTTCACATTTTTTAAAAACAAAATTAAATTAAAAATTTACATTTCCACACATTTAAATAGTTGATCTATTTTGAGAAGGAAATTTACTCACTTTTCAAAAATAAAATCTGTGAACTTTTGATATGCATAATGCGATATGCTTAATATGCAATGCAAAAATTTGTCAATCACCAAAAAAATATTTTATTTCATTTGTTCATTGTTGCATTATTATGCTTAAAACACATTTCAAATTCTTTCATGTGAAATATATTTACCTTAACAATATTTAAACAAAACATCGTTAAAAATTCTCTAAATAAATTATAAATTTACTTTAAATTTAAAAAAGTAAGAATAAAGAGATTTGTGCTCGTAATGAAGTTACAAATTCGTGTGTTATTGTATAGTTCCGTGAAATGCTTTAAGTACATTTTTGCATATTGAACAAAATGTTGGTTTTAGAGTCTGACTTGTATCTTTAGATGAAAAGACTTGAAAGTGATTTGAAAGAAAATCAGTACCAAATAAGAAACATGACATTTTTCTAATAGCCGTAATTGTTTTGTTAAACCAGGTATAATTGGGATTCCTGTAAGACAGTAAGTCTTAGAGAGGCATCACATAGGCTTTAGATAACTGTATCACATGTCATATAATCAAGAAGGACAGAAAAAAGCACTAGACTTCCCACTGACAGGTGATTCATTCTGTCATGCGAATATGACAAAATGGCAGGTACAAATGGTAGGATCGATCGAGTAAAACATCAGCTAAAGCTATTATCCGTTAGTTATTCATGGTATGGGCAATATGAGAGAAACATTTTCTGTTATGGAACTGGAAGCACTTTTAGTATGCACAGCTCGGTAATAAATTTCTTATTCAATTATTTTCAGTTATTTTTAATGCTTTTTAATTCATATTCACTCATTGAAATCTCATATAAAAGTAATATAAGATACCATCCGCATTTAATTCATTAAATGAAGTTAGTCTAGTTTGTGCTATGTAAAATAAATTTATTTTATATTAGTACAAAGGAGTGAAATTTCCCTTTATTTTCCTTGAAATGCAATATAATGACAAGAAATTATCAGAATTCTATCAAATATTCTTCTAAAAAAGACCATTAGAAGGACATTTTTTTCCTATTTTCCCTCTTGAAGCTATGGGGCAACCTACCTTATCAATAGCAAAAAGACTTCAATTGCCCGGAATTTAAAAACAATGTTTTAAAAATAGCAAGTTAAAAAATATTAAACATCAAACAACTTCAGTTTTTCTGACCAGTATAGAGGTATATGAAGCATTTTTCTTTATTCTTTATTCTTCGAAAATTAAATTTCAATTTTTTTTTTCTCGAAACTGCTCCTCACTTAATAGTATGTTTCGCGTTCAATTTTCATTTCATTCAACTCGAGAAGTATGCGCATCTTTTTTCTCTTTTCACCGTACACCATAAAAAGAAGGTTAACCGAGAGTATTTGCAATGCTCAAAGAGTTTGGATAATCTTTAAAGTGGAAAGTGAAATTTCTTCCCTGAGTTCCGAGTTACTTCATATATCTTACTCTGTTTTTCTGGGGTTCTTCAACAGAAAAACCTTTGAGGAATTCAACTTGATAATACGCTTACCGACAATGGAATCTAAAATGCTTCAACTAAAATTGAGAAAAGGAAGCAGGAATGAAGAAATTCAAATCTTGTTTAGGGAAACGAAACAGAAATTGATTTCGTTCCTTCTATGCTGCGAATTGATCAAACCTCGAAAAGCTTCCTTTCCCCCACTGGATTCCCCTCCCTTTCAATTTTATTTCAAAAAACGCTCTTCGAACTTCTTTGTCACCACCTGGATGAAAGAAATGAATCCCTTTAATTCCTGTTCTATCCAGAGTTTTTATACTTTATTCATATATTCTTTACGTACATGTAGAAAGAGTTTTAAAGTATACATATTTACCATAGGTTATATATATTTGTAAACCTTTATTTAAAGTTTTAAATTTAAATACTTGACCATAATCTTTAGAACTATAGGTACAAAATTAATGTAATGCAAGATGTTAGATGATGAGATGGCAGATTTGTAATTCAAAAACGAAAAAAAAAAATGTTATCAAATCTAAATGGAGTAAATGTAATGCATTTAAAATGAGAATTATTAAAATCTTGCTTATTAATCTAGATAGGCGCTGGAAATCTATTATGAACTCATGTGTAGTGTAGCCAACTTAGAAAGTATAAAACAGATGGTAGTGATAGCATGCAAAAAATACACAAATTATTTATTTTATTTTAAATAAAAATAATATCCCCATTTTTCGGTTTTATATTCAAAAACCTCTAGTAAAAAATAAAAATTAGTCTCATATTATTGTATTGTAAAGCTTTCATGATTTATCTCATTCTTTCTGTTCCTAAAGTATCAGCAATATATAAATACTCTACATAATTAAATGCTAAAACAAACTAGTTGATTAAATAAATAAATTTAAATACACAATGTTAACAAAATAAAATTTGTTTTCATCTTTATTAAATTTACTATTGTATAGAATTTTCCCAATTATTGCAACAAAATTCGAGTGATATTTTTACAAAATATCTAAGAATTATTATACTTGCGCTACTCAAAATTATCATATTCATTTATGGAATATCTAAGTAACATGTAAGATAAATTCATAATTATTTTGGCAAATATTTAACAACTGTTATTGCATTCATTATAAATATAATTACAATTGGAATGATTTTCCCTTTTATTTAACATTTATTTTTGTCTCAGCATTTCTTTTTATTAAATTTTAAAAATGTAAATACTGCACTGCATTTTTCCTGGTATTTGAAAAATTGTATTTGACTTGCTACAAAATAAGTTAATAACCAAGTTTAATCTGTCAAACTGCAAAACAACCTTTTGACGTTCACGATGCTAATAAGAAACTGAACACTCTCCTTCTACGATAAATTCGATAAGCAGTTGAAATGCAAGTTTCCAAATTATCTGGGTCTTTCCCAGAAAACACTAATTTTAACTCCAGCGCCTGAAGGAGTCACTTAAACAAACTGTTAACACTTGAAGAACATTGAATTGCATGTGAAGTACTTCGCCAGAAACAGCCTCAGAACAAACTTATTACAGTCTGGTGAATTTTTATTTTCCACACTAATTGAAAAGTCTTCTGTCTCGGGAGAACCAGAACAGGAATTCTGCAGCTTTCGATTAATTTTCCACTTGAATCAAAAAGTAATAAAACTTTGTTTAATGAATTGTATATGTTCTTGTGATTGCAATGAATTAGCTTGTACAAATTTTACAATTCCATTCTACACTTTGGTGAGTACTCTTCGTAGCTAACATTTAAGAATCTAAAATCCATGTTATTTTTAACATTCATAATGGGATATATATAACTTACTTTCATGTATTCTTTTATATAGTTAAAAAATAAATGAATGAAATAATAATATATACATAATTAATTATTTTACTGTGAAATAATCTCTATGATACAGATGGATTAAGTAAATATTCTGCTTCAGTAACCTTTTTCGATTTTTTTTAAATGATAAAACTGTATTTAATGTAACTGTATTCAGTTTGTTCTTCTGACTGTCATGAAGTCGCTTATATAAAGTCGTATATTCTTCATTTGATAATTTTGATGATATTATTATTTTTAAATTTTATATTGGAATATCTGGATTATTTATTTGTAATAATATTGTCTGTTTTTCTAAATAATTAATAAATTTACTATGAACTTCCTTGTCTGTTTTACCTATGAAATAAGTAAATTTTTGTTACTGATATAATTACTATAACTTTTTTAAGCATTGTCTATTCAATGGATTCGAATTTTTGTTGTGATTATAAAAAAAAATAAGCTTCTGCTTATTTTTGTATTTTCCAGCTTATACTTCTAATGAGTACTGCCATTTGCTTGTAATATTTAAAAAATTTGAGTGATATATTCCAAATTAAAAATAGTATCTATTTATATAATAATAAATAATTTGACACAAGAACTATTTTATGTATTTATGTATAACTATGTAACTTTTCCCTCAATTTGTGTTAAAGCTTTCCACTTTTTAAAAAATAAGGCTTTATTTAGCGCTTGATTTGTTCATATGACTGTAAAAAAATTATTCATAAGTATTTAAATATTTTTCAATTTCATATTTTTACGAATATAACTATTTTTTTTATCAATCTGGTATTTGAGAATTTTGAAGACATGTTAATATAGTTTATCGTTGTCTAAAATGTTTTGTTTTTACTGGAAAATGGGCTATACTCTATCTAAACAAAAAAAGGATTTCCATCAATTTGATTTGGTACTCTTTACTTTTTTATTTTGAATGAAATAATGCATCACTTAAAAAAATCGAATTTATTACTGCAACAAATTAGAGAATTTCAGTTCAGAAATTTAATTACATTTACTTAATGCTAATTATTTAAAATTAAACTCTAACATTTGAGTAGACAGCTCAATAATGTTTAGGATCATAATAATGTAAGACTGCAGACGAAACAGTAAGACTGCAAACGAAACATTTCCAGTTTTTAATTTAGCTAAACATGTATGTAAGAACATTAACATTTAATAAATTGTGCATTATCTTTGAAAAAATTTTAAAAATTGAACATAACCCAAAATAATTTAACGAATCTCAATTTCTTTAACAAAATATTCAGATATACGATCCATTCATGTTTTATTTGTATATGAATAATTATTCATTTAGTTGATCATGCCTATTGCAAGCTACTGAAATTCCTTAATGTATGCCTAACAATATTAAAAATATAATCGTTGTAACTGAATTACGCCTACTGAAATTCTAAAACTCTATAAAATTCTAATATGCTTTAACCATAATAGACCTAAATGCTGTTTCAGTTTCCATTAAATATAATGGAATAAATCATACTTCATTTAATAGAATTTCTACAGATTTACGTGGAACATTGAAATTGATTTTAATTAACGAAATCCATTAGTTGTCCTTTTCCATTATTGCTCTCAACTATACACATTAGAAAACCATTATAACAGGTTAAAACTTATAATGAGCTTACGTCTACATTTCAAATATTCCTATTATAATTTGCTTCATTATTCTATCTATCACTCATTTCATCATTAGTGATTCAGATAATATTTTCTGAACGACAACTTTATCAAAGTAAATTATCTTATTTTTTGAAACAGAATCGTTTGTCCACAATCTTTTTTCATTCTTTATAAATAAACGCAATTGCTTTTTAATAATTTTCGTTTCTTTTCTTTTTTATCTTCATTTCATTGCATTTAAATAATTCAGTATATTTTAATTTTGTCTAATTTTGTGACAGATTTTTTTTTAAATTTATAATAATGTAAAAATATCATCTAATTTTCAGAAGGGTAAGAGTAAAATTTAGGCTATTATGAATTTGATGCGTAAAATTTTTTATCATATATTTGTGAAGAAAATGACGTCATGGTTGGCATAGTGGTAGTTAACTGGATTTGAGATCTGACTGATCCTTTTTTTTTTTTTTTTTCGTTGAACTTGATGACGGTGTATATTCAAGTCTAAAATAAAACAAAGTCAAAATATTGTTTAAGATTCAGAATGATTCAAAATTATTGAATGGAAATGAAAATTATTTATTATTTAGTGAGGTAATCAAATGCTATTCTTAGACAATAAAGAAATTACGAAGTTTAGAATTTTATGTCCTTACAAATATTCTAATTTTCTTTCTTTTTTCGTCACGAAAAATATGTCTCCGAATTAATTTTTTAGAATGATAAAGTTTATAATTGCAAATTTCTTATCTCATATCCTATTTAATTCAATATAAGAAAGTATGCTACTTTTTGACTTTCCACTGGTCATAACTTTTTATCAAGCAATTCATATGTGCATAGCATTTATTGTAGTCCATAGGGACTCGAAAATAAAAGTGCTTCAATAGATTTGATAATAATCATATGAATAATCAGCAATTTCAAATGCTTCTACTTTTGGTAGAGACTCGGAAACCAAGTACTCATTAAGACAAATAGATAGCAGTGATTAATATAAATATGAATTACATGGGATTAACGCAGCAATTAAAAAGATTCTAATTTCCATTCAACTTAATTCTGATATTTTTTAAGATATTTTTAATGTCTGTTTTCTAACTCCGTAATATCAAAGACCATTCCCAAAATCATATAGATTTTAATTTCCACTTATCTTAATATGCGGAGAATTATTTTCATCGTTTTTAAGCAGCAACAACGCTTTACCTAATAAATAAAATATTCCTTGTAAGGAATATTTTAATCTCTATTTATCTTAATATGCGAAGAATTATTTTCATCATTTTTAATATCTATTTCATTCGTTCTCACCAATTTTAAAGATATATTATTGTTCATAGATGTGAAATGGCGATGAATAACATTTGTATAAGCAGCAACAACGCTTTACCTAATAAATAAAATATTCCTTGCAAGGAATAATTTATCCTTTCATGTTTGAATAATGAATAGTTCTAATTTTGAACATAAGATTTTGGTGAGAGACTCGAGATTTCAACCCACGTAAAATGAATGACTTATAAAATCATTTGTTCCCAAACTCTACAGGAGGCATGAATCCTCCAATTCATTCAACAGCCGAATTTGACATTTCGGCTTGTGGAAGTATATCTCATCCGATTTTCATTCAAAGCAACAGGGGTCTATCAATCAGCATTATTCCATGCTGACTACAAAAGAAACTCATGTCAAGTTGTCAAATTTAACAAGAAGTATTTAATTTGAAAATAAAATAAAGTGTCAAGAACATTTTCATTCATATCAATAGCTGAAATAACAATCTGTGATTATTCACTACTCCGTTGCTTAGTTTGCTGGTTTTACTACTGTAATAAAATTTAAAATTTCAACTATTCGAGTTCTTAAATATATTATCAGCAAAGATGAATAATATTGCAAATGTAAGCACTGAAAAGATTAAGAAAAGATGTTAACTACTTTAGAATTTCGAACTGAAATGTAACAAATTCTTTAAAGTAATTTTTGTAGTATGAAGGCTAAATAAATATATGTATGAATGAATGGAAATAATATTCATCAATTTTGAGAGACGCACTTTTCTATTAAATTTATTTCGTCCGTGATGATAAATTTCTGCATTTCAAAAGTTGAAAAGAATCTATCTTAAAAATTTAAAATATTCTACTCTCAATTTGTTGAATATACTCATCGATTTAATGAATAAAGGGAGACTGTTTTTAAAAATTGTTATTTCTGCATTTGCAGTTTTGTTTGAATATTTTTAAAATTCGTTAAATTTTGGAATCAGGGTATTCAGCTCATTTTTAGTTGTTATTCGCTATGAAGAATAGTATTCTATGGAAAAATGTATTTTTGAAAAGAGATATCATTTTTTGAAAAGGAAAAAAGACATTAAAAATAGTACTGTTTCTTCTGATGAAAACAGACTTCTGTTCACTGACGCAATATTCTTTGATTTAATTCCTTGTTCAAAAAATAAAGATCTTAAAAAATTTTGAATTAATAATTAATATGCCGATTGAAAATAACATTAGAAGCCCTTTTATCAAATAATGTAAAACATGTTTAAATGCACGCATAAGTACTGTAAAATAAATAACAATATGAAGCTTTAAATATTAACTATACATCATTATTTAATTGAGGCAAATAATTATATTATATTAGTTAACAAACAAAGGGTTATAACATTAATATATTAGTTAACCATTATATTATATAAATTAATACAGACGTTGTTAAATTAATTTAATTCCTTTCACTATTTGAGATATCTAACATACCAGAATTGTTTCTGTTTGTTTTTGTAAATAGCAAAAAATAGATATAAATAAATTTTTTAATTAATCTGGTCATTTGGTGATCAAAACCTAATACTTTGTCGTTATTTTTATGAAAAATGTCTTAAACAAACTATTGTAATAAGAGAGATTTAATGTAGAACTTCTTAATTTAAAATATAGCAATAAGTAATGAAATACAATCTGGGGGTGGGGGATGATTCGCATAATAGCAAGTAATATAAAAAAAAATTTTAAGTCAATTCCTACTTTTTTTCCCACTATATTGCAGAAAGTCCTTTATAAATAATTTTCATTCATTTTTTAAGTTTATCTGGCTCCATTTATTGGTAGATGTATGCAACTTAAATCTAAAAAAAACTAAAATTAATTAATTAAATTTAATTACTGAATTAATATTTGAAAAAAATGTATTAACATCAAGTGTCCTCCACTACAAGTTCAAAAAAAATGTATTTGAACTTGAGTGGATGAATAAAAAGTATTTTATTAACGATTGAAAATTTGAACACGAGATATATAGGGAGAGTGTGAGCTAATAAAAGGAATTGAAAAATAATAATATAATTCCCAAAAAAATATACAAAAGAGACGAAACTAAACATATGCAATGTATAGATACATATACAAAAAAGAAATTATTAAAATTTCATCGAAATTTAATTTTTTATTCAGGCGAAGCAGTTACTTATAATGAATGAATCAATGAAGTGTTTGTCCACCTCCGGTTTGATATTGAGTTACATATGTTCTACACGATTTCTTGCCAACCTCTCTCCAATTCTCGGGTTAAATCTGCGAGATTCTGAGACGGTAGAGTGTTCTTAGTGATCGAACTCCAAATATTCTCTATTGGAAAGAGATCTGATGATCCACTTGACAAAGGTGAAAAATAAGAAAATATTCAATAGAAATTATTACAGTCGTAGACTGGACATTATACTGTAGAAATGTAAGCCTTGATACTGTGAAAGGAAGGTCAAGACAACGGTGCGTAGAATATCGCCGACAAATTGACGTGCTTTAAGTTCATGAAAATCAAAGAGGTCCAACTATGAAATGAAAGGACACCCCAGACTATAATCTGGGCTGTATTTTTAGTTTGTATTCCACAGATACTCTGTATGACTGCAGACACTGCTTTTCTGGATCCGGATGTATTTGCATACGAAATCTCGTCAGTCAGATTCGTTACATCCCTTTATTGGTGTTTTGTTCTTTTTTTTTTGTTGTCCTTATTTTTAGAATATATATAGAAATTGACAAACGTAATTAAGCCTTTTCAACCAATGACTAAATACAATTAAATAAATGACTTGCTTTCTTTTCTAGGAGGCATCTGTCTTCTACTTTGAGAAGAGAGTTGCCGAGAAGCTCCACAAGCCGAAGAGGAAGGAAACCATCACTGAAATTTTGCGTTTCAGTGTGAGGCAGTTGGACCGCCTCAAGCATCCAAAATTGCTGACTCTTTATCATCCCATTGAGGAGTCAAAGTGAGCAATTTTTAGACTTTCATGTTTTTTTTTATTTCAAATTTTATAGAAATTTTTCCTTTTACAGAATTAAATTATCTAAGCTCCAATGCTATAACAGCTTTGATATTTTTTCTGTTGATTTTCTATTAGTAATGCATGAATAAAAGATAATTTTTCTAAGAGTTAATTTTTAACTTTCTCGTTGTTTCTCAAACATTTTGCTTAGATTCATCACCTTTCCCTAAACCATTTTTAAACACTAAATTAAATGTTACAATAAGTTAGATTTATAATTTATTATAGTTTTATTCAATTGAATTTCTTTTAGCAGTTTATGAATAAGAAACATTTTTACTTACAGTTAATTATTTCCGATGGTTCTCAAAATTTTACATACTATTACCAGTTCCCCGATAGTTTTTCAAAATTAAAATAAATATTACAGATATTTTAAATTTTTATTCAGTTATTTTCTATTAGTAGTAAAAGGAAATCTATTTGTACTCAACGGGAAAGTTTTCAGCTTATTAGCCTCCACATAATTTTTTTTTACTTGCAAATTTTTAAAAATTTATTTAATAAGTTCAATAATTGGTATATGCTTTTTCCCAGTAAAATTCTTGAAATTCTTGAATGCTTTTAAGATCAAATTTCTAAAACATAATTGTTATTCTTGCATTAAAAACCTAAATAACCTCAACAATGTTTTTGAGTATCAGTTTAAATAAACTCTACGCTGAATTAAATTAGATATTAAAGTATAAATAGAAAATATATTGAAAATATAAACAGAAAATAACATTGTTAAAATTGAATCAATAGAAACGACTTTTAATTTCATGAAATTTGATTTTTTTAAATCAATAAGTTCCTTGTTCTATCTTTGTTAGCTGAATATCATGAAATGATGAATAAGAGCTAATTAACAACTAAAGGAAAAATTTTCTTTCAATTTTTTTTTCTTTAATATCAACTATCGCTCAACTGTTTTCTTCAAGAGTTAATTTAATTTTTCAGTACAAAACATAATTTTAAAAAAAATAAAAAAGTAGTAAAGTAGTGGTAAAAATAAATAAGTTCTTCAATGAACAACAAAGGGTATAAATTTCATGTCACCACCTCATGTTACTTCGTATTGAGTTTCGAGGAACAGTTCACTTCTCAGCAACTTTTTTTCTTCTTTTTACCATCAACAACTGATGACAGCGTGCAAAATTGATTTTCGTGTTCCGAGATAAACTTCTCTCATTATTGAGTTATTGGTCTGCTGAAGAAACTTCCACTGACCAGCTCCATAAAATCTTTTCTTCGGTATTCACTACCTATGTGTCTCTACTGTTAGAAATCCAGAAAGAAAGAAAAAATATCTTCGCGGAGTTAATTTCGCTGAATTTCTTCGAGATAAATAAAAAGATAGCATATTCCTTGTAGAATCAGTTTATCGAATCCCTTCTCAATTATTATTGTCATGTAATTCCTTCCTTTGTGAAGATTATTTCTCAGAATGTTCTTCTTATAGCTGAAATGATAACACATACTTCTTATTTTCACAGTATTGAGTATTTTACCAATTATTACTACAATTAAATTAGCTATCGTATTTACTTTAATTATCTTGTTTATGGAGTCAATTTTGCTGAGCTTTCTATATTTGCAAATGAAAGAACAGTCTCGTCTTCTAGTGAAACATATTAAATGCATTCATGATTATTGCTATAATTGAATTGTCTTATTAACTTTATTTTTTGCTTATTTAAATAACATCTACTAAAAGAACTAGTAATTTACAACTAGTAAACTGGAACAATGAGTTTCATCCGAAATATTATTCATATGATAGTTATCATATTTATTTTTTGCTTCTGAAGCATCTCCTTTCTGTAAATTAATGGTTTAACTTATCTGGTGCAATATTATGCATAAATTCTTTTTCACTGATACATTATTATATACCTGCGTTTTGGTTAATCTCAATTAGAAAAGAAATTAGCAATTAATTCTGGAAATGATATACATGATTAATTAACTTGTTTTTAGCAGTATTATCATATTCTGTTTTAAAGAACCATGGCATTCACAAGCAATGTTTCAAATTAAAATTTGAAATCAACATTTTTTTAAGGCAATTACAAGAGAATCTTTTAATCAGAACTTGAGAGAGAATCACACGGTGTAAGAGAATCTTTTAATCACAACTTGTAAAAAGATATGTTTCATTTTGTAAAATGCCTTTAAATTATTTAATAGAATTTCAATTAAACAATGAAATAATTTTTAAAACATTAAATACAAGTGCTCAGAAAAAATATTCAGCACATTTTGGTGTCAACAACTGCTTTTGAAATCGATGTAAAAAGTATATTAGTATCTTTCACATCAGTATTAAAACTATCAACCACTTTTAAAGAAAAATTGTGCTATCATACTTTTTCAAAGATTTTTTTACATTTTAAAAATATTTTCATAAAATATTTCTACAAAATAAATTTAACGCATAAAGAAAAAAGAAACAGAATTTAAGGGAAGGAAATGAGTTCTTTAAAATAACCATGACAATTATGGATTGATATCCAAGCACTTTTTTGAAGTTTTTTTTATACACATTTCAGATAAGTTTATTTTTCTACTAATGAGCAAAATATGATTCAATCTTATTTCCAATTATTCTGACAGAAAAATTAAACAAAATTTCACCAAGTGTTATCTTTCTTTAAAATATTCCCTTTACCTTTACCGTACGTTTGCAAAAAAAAAAAAAAAAATGTTTTCCGTGCAATCAGCGCTGGAAGCCACACACAAACTATGATAGCCGCTGGGTAGAAATGTACTTCTTCAAATTCTTGCTGCAATTAATCTGGAGAAAAATTAATTATCCAAGATATTCCTTCCCCAAGTCCTTATTTCATTTTCGTGTTTCAACTTAATTAATTATTGAAGAATCCTCCGTAATTCGAACTAATCGAAATCGAGGCATATCTAATATCTATGTGTAATTAAAAGAAAATTTTTTGTTTATTTTTTGTTAAGTACAAAGGGAAACGCGTGTAAAGATGCAAATCTAGAATGATAATAGCAATTTATCAGTGCTATTTATTATTAAATTTAGATTACTAAGAAAAATATCCTTAACAATTGAATTTTTTGTAACATATAATCTTTTTATATCTAAATCAAAGTGCTGGTATGATGATGAACGTGAATTATAAGGGAAAAGAAAACCCATACATAATAGATTGTTGGTACAAAAATGCTATAAAAGAAACGCAGAGGAATATTACAAAAAATTAGATAACATTAGAAAAGATTATTCAAACAAAAGAAAATTTATTGAGAGTAGATATATGGGGAGATAGAACATCTTAAAATAGAAAGAGGCAAGGAAATTTTACAATGTAATAAACAACTCTAGAAAAGAGTTTTGTACTAGGATACACACAGGTTGTATTAAAAATGGTGAATTTATTAATGATAAAATTGAAATACTAAGAAGGTGGAGAGAATACTTCAAGACTGCTCTTGACTGAAAAAATGTTTTAGGTAGTACAGGGAATGCATCAAGTGACATATACTGGAAACAACAAGACGAAGACATAGAGCCACCATCTGTGGACGAGGTGGAGAGAAAAGGAATAAATTAAATAATAACAGTTGAGCTGTACCGGATGTTATCAATACCAAGCTCTTGAATATGAAGGAGACTAAACTAACCCAAGAAATCATGCTGTTATCTCCAACGTTTATACTTTGAAACAAATATACATTGAATGGAAAGATGGACCAATATGTTCAGTATATAAAAATGGAGATAAGTTGGAATGAAATAACTATAGAGGAATTACTCTTGAACACTTCATATAAGATATTCTCAAACATCTTAGCGGAACGGCTGGCAGTTTACATAGGCAAAATAACTGGTGAATATCAGTATGGATTCCAAAAGGGTAGATCTACTATTGACCAAATACACATCATTAAACAAATACTCGAAAAGACAAACGAATATGGTATAGATTTAAAACAGCCTACGATAACATCTATCGATGTTATCGTAGGCATCGATTGTTTAAAGCGATGCTAGAGATGAGATTACCCAAGAAACTGACGAATTTAGAACTAATTAGTAGAGTAAATTGTAAAGTAAAGTTGGGAACAGAAGTATCAGATGAATTGTATACTGAAAAAGTACTAAAACAAGATGATTCTCTTTCTTGCCAGCTATTTAGTATGCCTCTCTATTAAGAGACTCAGGCATGCAAACGCATAATACAATTTTCAGAAGGTCAGTACAATTGTTTCCCTTCACAGATGACATTGACAACGTGGGAAAAACTAAGATAGCAATAGTTGAAGCATTTTGTGCTCCCTAATCAGCAGCAGAAGATATTGGCCTGACAGTAAAGGAAGGCCAAATCTGCGGCCGCTGAGAATAAATGATTA
Organism: Caerostris darwini; assembly: GCA_021605075.1. Classification (NCBI taxonomy): domain Eukaryota; kingdom Metazoa; phylum Arthropoda; class Arachnida; order Araneae; family Araneidae; genus Caerostris; species Caerostris darwini. Next base: position 902,611 of record BPLQ01013769.1, read on the forward strand.
TGCCTTTGAGGAGGTTAAAAAATTTAAATATTTGGAAACAATTTTAAATTTCAAATGATATAACTATTGAAATTAAGAATCGAATCAAGATGCTAACACATGCTATTATGGAATACGAAACCATTTTAAATCGAAATACCTAAGAATTAAAAAAACGATACAGCTGTACTAGACATAAGTTAGACGTGTAGTTTTGCATGGAAATGAATGCTGGACAATGATCAAATCAGAAGAGAATAAATAATGACTTTGAACAAAAAATGAGAAGAATTTTGGAACAGTAAAGGAAAATGAAGTTTGGAGAATAAGATATAATACTGAATTATACAAAAAAAATTTAGAGAACCAAATATAGTAAAAGTAATTAAAACCTCTCAAATAAGAGGGCTTGGCCATGTATACAAGTATGGAGATGAAAACCCGGAGAAGAAAATAGAGTTGCAAACGAAAAAGGGAGGAGAGTCAGGACACGTACAAGGTGGCTGGACAATATATAAAAGTGGTTAGGGAACATTGGTGTTTATAGATGAAGCATATTAGTGTCAGATGGTCAAGCAGGTGGAAGCTGACTGAAACAGCATTGGCCGTCAGTCAGCTGTAGAGCTTAAAAAGGAATCTAAATCTACACATTGACACTGTTGTATTTAATATCGTGATATCAGTTGATTTAGTCCTAAGTTTTTGCCCAACCGTATAAACAATTTTATCTATTGTATAAAGAAAAAATACTTTTTTTAAATGCAAGTCTGCATTTTTGGGAATATCTAAATAAAATGTAAAGGAATACAAAAAAAAAAAAAAAAAAATTCTAAAAAACGTCTTTCATTAACTATTTGTTTTCGACAGTTTAATTAATATTCATTCGAGAAAAAATACCATATATCAGCAAATAAAGTTCGAATAATAATTGCTTATTAAAACTAAAATATATTTCATTCAATTATATTTTAATATATTGTTTTTGATAAAATTATGGGCTGCATTTAATTCCATTGTCCAAAGATTCAATGAATGATAAAAAGAGGAATGAAGATAACCATTTAATTATTTTAATATCCTAACATTTTCTGATTTATGAAAGGGCATAGAAATATCAATTCAATTATAAATCTCTTCATCATATTAGTATGTTGAGAGGAATATTTCTAGAAAATTGTAACCAAGCATTTTTTCTACTTCGTGACAGTCATGAAAGGACAATTGAGTTTCAGTAAATATTAGATAAATATTATGTTTTAGGTTATACAATTAGATTTTAGTAAATAGTAGTAAATAGATAATGTCTTAATGATAACCACAAAGGGGACAATTAGGTTTCAGTAAACATGATATTTTATGTTATTCAATAAAGTTTCAGTAA
>BPLQ01013769.1:903980-1001811 GCA_021605075.1 Caerostris darwini
CAGTAAACATGATATTTTATGTTATTCAATAAAGTTTCAGTAAACATTAGTAAATAGATTATATAAATAAATAAACCTATAATCTTAAATTAATTACGTACAAAGAAATAAAAAAAAGCAATTTAAAAAAATTTTGAGATACACCTACAACTTTTAAGATTTATTGAGGGTTACAAAATGACATATTGTCCTAGATTTAACTTAGTTGTGTCTGTTTTGTAGATATGCATTACTTCTGTATATAGAAAACAACTATTTAAGATGATTGCAATATGAAAAAAAGTTTTCTTAATTTTTATTTGAGTTATCAAAATACATTTTGTGTGTAATTGTAATTAAAATTTGGTTAATATTTTAAAGACCTGCATTTCTTAAAATAGTGAATACGAAACCAGCACAGATGGTTATGTTTTTCCAAAAAATATTTACATAAATAATTCTAACAAGGTCCATCCTGAGTCAATAATGATGGAGTGAAAAATAAAGTAAATTGACATATTGACTACCTTTCGCAGTAATTGTCATATTTTCGTATAATACATGTTCACAAAAGACCTTTTTTCCGAATTGATGCCCCAGTTTATTTTTTAGTAAATCAAATTTTTAAAAAAACAACCGAAAAGGGTATTTTCTCTGTATAAATGTGACACATTTGACTTGACAGAAGTAAGTTCAAAAATATAATACTAACAAAACTGTAGTTTCCATTAGATATCTGAAACCTTCATGAAACAATGTTGTCACCTTTGAAAAGTTTTGTACATTTCAGAATCTTAAAAATCCTTTTGTTAGGTATGACAGATAACCTAAAGGATAAAGTGATGTTATTAAAGATCTAAAGATGACATCAAAATGTTGAAGACTAAAGTATTTTTATAAAATGCCCTTATACTACTAGTAAACTCAAACTTACTTTAACTATAATTCACTGTCTTTCCCTTTCTTTTCCGAAAAAGGTTTTTAGTTTATTGACAACACATAATTTACAAATACCCTTGTTTCTTAGTTTCAAATACTTTTTATCTATAACACAATATAATATTAGAAAATAAGAACTATGTTTTCTGTATAGACTGATGCATTTCAGAGGTTATATAGAAAGCGTTTTAGTTAGATTTATAAAATATTAAAGAATTTTAATGTAAATATTTCAGATCTCAAATATAAATAAAATTTTAAAAATTTCAACGCAGAGAAATATAAAATTTTCAGTTAAGGTAAACTTCTTATGAAATGTAACTTTATATATATGTAATATATATAGAATACATTTTTATATACATTACTTTATACACATGTAATATTCTTAAATAACCTTTTCTTCTTATGTGATCAAGAAAAGTAGGAAATTTAATTTTAATCTTTATAGAAATGTTAATAGAATTTTAGCCATTATTTTAACCTATAATATCCGTACATTTCTTTTACTTTTATATTAATTTTATAATATTCTTATGTGGAAATATTTACAGCTCTAATTAAAATAGTGCTAAACTAAAGGTGATCTTAAATGAAATATGAATGTTAATTTGAAAGTCCCATTAATTGACAAATAATAAATTGGTATGTTAAATTTAAATATAAACTAAACATTTTAAATTTTTGAATTCATGGGAATAATTTTAATGTATCACAAAAACTTCATAATTTATGAAAATTTATACAGATTCAACTTATTTTAAAGAAGTTTTGACTTTTTTTCCTTCAATATCATCGAAAATTTTTTAACTTTCTGTTAGTTTCCAATTTTTAACTGTTCTTCGAAAAATAATTTGCTTAAAATTTAAAAATCAGTTTTGAAATTTTGAAATTTGTACTTACTCAGTTTTTCAATTATCATACTAAGCATCGTTTTATCTCCTTTTTACTTTCAAACTTCAAAAATAAAAAAGAATCTAGTTTTTTACAAGAAATCTTTTAATTTTCAGAGGAATGCAAATGCATGTAAGTTTTTAATTCAGCAAATAAAGAATTTAAATATTCAATATCAATGCTAATTTTTATGTACTGCTAGTTTTTATGGGTTTTCTGAAATCTCAACACCTAATAATAGAATATATGTTCTCTTTTATAAAAGTAATATTACTGTAAAACTAAAATTATGTTTTTACATTGAAGAAGTATCCTTAAAAAAAGCTTTTCATGTGCAGCCCTGAAATTAAAAGCAGTTTTCTACAGCAGAAAAGAAACAACATTTAAATTTAAAGCAGGATTTCATAATAAAAATATTCTATCGAAATTGATTGAAGTATATCTTTAGAATAAAGTGGTTTTCTTTTTCAGTGATGCATTGGCGTTTGCTACCGAGCCGGTACTGGGTACCTTGGCGAATGTACTGGGAAGTTTGGAAGAACGTCTTCCTCAAAATCTTCCACCGATTGTCAAAGAATATACCTTTTTGGATTTGGAGATCAAATATGGTCTCTTACAAGTAATTACAATCTTATTTTTATCAATAAAGTAATATCTATTTGAAAATTCATTATAATATTTTTCAACTAACGTCAATGTTCCTTCCCAATCTGCCTGTCATAAGTTGAGAATTATTATCGAAATATTTCAATTGTAAATATATTTTTCTATTTTAATATTGCCATAAATAATATTTCTATTTTTTAAATTATTAAAGCATAAAAATTTATATGAACAATTTTAAATTATTTTATAACATAATGCAGTTAAATAAAAAACACAAAATATTTACATTAAAACATGCATCTTCTTAAGAATTCGCTTTTCGATCTTGTCGAAATAATCAGTGTTTGATCTGTACATTTTTGAAAAGCTAAAATTCTTACTTTCTTTCGATAATATTTTATCCGACTATTTTTTACCATATAACTGTCGTGAGTACTAAATCTTGAAAGTTTAATGTAGATTTTAAACCAACCATATTTTAAAACAGCCATATATGTCACTGCCATTAAAAATCATGGCTTATGTTCTTTAGAAAATTCAACCATGAGACAGATATACAAAATATTTTAAGTGATTCCTTTAAGGACATCTACAATTTTATTGCACCTAAGAACAATTGATTCAACATTATGGATTTTCAGCAAAACATCATTATTTGTTCATCCAAATAATTATGTCCGTTTTCTAGACTAATGAGTTTTAAATAAGACATCATAAAGATCTGAAAAAATAACAATTACACTAAAGTTTCAATCAAATAACATTATTGGAAAATTTTTGTGTTAAGGTTTACGTTGTAACTTCTTACAAGGCATCTGATAGCTAAGCTTACTCTGCTAAATGAGTGCATATGTACTGAAGGACAAATTTAAAAATTACACTCTATTAAAGAATTAACGTGAAATTTAATTTTATTTTCTTTGTGACATTTCATTTAGATAATTATATTGCCTTTCTAATGCATGAATATTTTTATAAATGTCAGGGTATTCTAAACATTTTGAAATACATAAAAAGAGATAATTAATTTCTAGTTGCTACTGCCATGATAAGCTCTATACTAACATTTTTGCTGGACAAACCACTTTGGTATCACAAATGCAAAATGAAAATTAATTAATTTAATATTTTCGTGTTAAATTTCTGTTGTTCTATTCATATTTTAAAAAAACCTCCTGACTTTTTTAAACTTACTTAATTGTTCTTTCAAAAGTTTTGAATATTCGTTTCTTTTCTTTCAGCTGACGGAGGCTCTTTGCTTCCTTCACTATTCGTGCAAGCTGATTCATAGAAATCTATGTCCCCAATCGGTTATCATCAACAAGAGAGGAACATGGAAGTTGGCAGGCCTGGAATTTGCCGAAAAATGCAACGAAAATGATATCATGGTAAGAATTCTGTAATCTTGTAAACTTAAATATTACCTCTAGCATATAGAATAAAGTACTGTAAACAGCATAATTCACCGTCATCATATTTGGCTCAGGATAATTAATTAACATAAAAAATGTACAATGAAACTAATAACTCTAATTGATTTTATTGAAAATTATCAAAAGAGTGTTCGATTATTCTAGTAAGTTTTCTAAAATACGTTTGATATCTAGAAAGAGAATAATGTAATTTTGTATATTTTAAGAGATTAGACTTAGGTATAAGATTCTATTTTCAAACCCTTTGTAATAATGCATAGAAACTATCTGCTTCATGAGATTCACATTTTTTTTGTGAAAAACATGCTACATTTGTAGCAGTAAAAACAGTCAAGAATGAGTCAATATTTTAATATTACGTTGTATTTCGTTAATTTTATATTATCATATATATATATATGTATATATATATATATATAATCAATTTCTGTTTCAATTTAATATATATGTTTCAATTCCTAGTCCATCACTTTTTATATATCTATAATTTGCATTTTCCCAATCCAAGTCATTTTCATCCGTATTCATTTGCATAAAATCTGAAAATTGTAGTTGAAGAATCTTTAAGTTTCATGTTGGTAAAATTTGAAAATATTTAAATATCCCAATAAATAATTTATACAACCTTTATACCAATTTCTACTGCATTTGACCTAAAAATGTAGATCAGTAAATTTATTAATGCACCCAATATGTGGTCTAGTGGTAACTATTGATTCAATTCCAGTTCGACCCTCACTTGTGGAGTGAGGTGCTTTTAAAAAAGGGTAGAAGATATAGTATCAGAGTATCTTTCAGCTAAACGGTCTACATGGTGAGAAATTTACGTTTTCCAGGCAATATGCAACTGTAAATTTGTATCTCTAAATGTGATCCCAGGAAGTACTGAATACATTTTACATATCGAAGACGTTAAAAAATATTCTACGGATTTCTTATATTCAAAGATATTCATCGAATGTGCAGAAAAATGCCCCTGCAGTGAAGTAAAAAAAATGTATTTAATGATCTTAAATATTTTTATTCATAATTTTTCCTTCACTAATCATTCTTAACTAATTCATTTCTTGTTTATTTATAAATGAATTTTTTTTTTTCGAAATATAAAAAGTTCCAGTCGTGATAAAAAATTTCTCAGAACACTCAGGAAGGAATTCATTTAATTTGCTCGGGCTCTCATTACTGGTGAGCTTCAGATTTCTAAAGCATGTTCGATTCCGTCAATAGAAGAGCGCAAACATATGTGTTCGCATTTTCTTTATCATCATTTTTCTCGGAAGGGAAAGTCTTCTTTTTGCGTTTCACTACTCGAGGCGCTGTTCATTTGATGCTTTTGTCGACAGTATTTGAACAAATGAGGAGCACCAAAAAAAAGAAAAACGACTCGAGAAAAAGAGTCGTTAAATAGAATCCATTCAGCTTATTTGAGCTGAAAAAGACAGAATGTGGCGAACCATTAATAAGCTTGGCATGAGTTTTGGAATACAATTATTTTGAGACTGGAGTATATATTATATTCTCTTATCTCCTCCAGTGGGTTGAGGTTCTTAATGAGAAATGCAGAAACAAGCGACGTTTGTATTACATTTTAAACACAATTTGTAGCTCCGACATGACGTGTAATCATACCTGCGGTAAAATGGAGGATTTTTCTCTTTAACTAGATAAGTCTTGTGGTAATTTTTATTAGTTGAGAAATAACTAAAATCGGTTTTATGGGTGAAAAACACGGTACTTTCAATATCTTGCAGAGAAGGCTTCTTAGTTTTGAACCTTTTTTAATATTAGATATTTTAAAAGAGACGCGAATATTTCAGTTCATGTGAACTGAAAATATAAAATGGCAAGTAAATAACACATAACTTCAGATTTAGTTTTAAAAGTTCTTGGGAAATAATATTATTTTAGAATTGCGCTCAAGTTATTACCGTCACTGGTTGAGATCCCTAATATAAGTTTTCTTAAAATAATTATAAAAGAATCCAAAACTTAAAAGTGAAGTCTAATGCCGTGGAAAATATTTTTAACAAGGCAATGAAGTTTTTAGATTTGGTGATAATTTGCTATGGGACAAAGGAAACTAAATATTCAACTCTCTTTTAAAAGAAATTAGTCTGCTTCTGATGTAATTTATATAATAAAAGTAAACTTTTTATGCTAATACTGCCTAGAAAACATGTGCCAGTTATCAAAATGTATTTTTATATACCTATTGATTTCAATATTTTTTTAATTTCTTGTAAATATATGAATTATTTTAATAATTTTTGTCAATGTAACATAATGTAATAATATTATAGAATCTTACATTTGATTCGAATCCATATGTTTTCTTCTCAAATTTTTTAATTTAAGCAAGAAGTTTCTTGAAAATTTTTACATATCAAGTCATTACATAGCGCGCATTTATTTGCAGAGGGATTGTTATGAAATGTATTCATATGTCCAGAAAGCAGTAAATTTTAAGATATAGTAACCTCTTCGGTTAATTTTACAAGTTTTGAAAAAAAATTATTAATTAAATGTTGACATTTTCTATTAACCGTGTCGCAACTTTAAAAAAAACCGTAAAACCGTGTCGCAAATTTAAAAAAAAATTCAAATATTACGCAATAATATATAGGCTTAAATATTTAATTAACTTTAATTGTAAATCAAAGTACGAGAAAAATTATTCTATAATTGCAGCTAATACGATGCTAAATAGTGGATGGAAATTTTAGAAGTGTATTTTTATGTAGTTGGGGATTCGACACATAATTGAAAAATTCCCACAAGCAAATACATTTAGCCGTCTGATGCTTTGTTATTTTTCATATTTTACTTTGAAATATCTCATTTTGATCAATTGTTGAAACATTTTTAAAAAGCAATCTTGTTTCTGATTGCTGCCAAGTTATTCATTTGTTTTCATAATGCAGCTTATCAACAAGTGTTCTTGCAATGGGAAAAAAATTTATCGATTCAAAGCCATCTAAAATAAATAAACAGAAATTGAAAACAAAGAATTTCAAAAAGTACATACATTAATAGAAAACGTTGTTTAACGAGATTATGATAATTTTATAAATTGATAAAATTTTAATTTATAAATTGATTTATTGACAACTAACAGGTATGAATTTGAATTAAACGGCTTCTGTGTCCTGTTATAAATTAATGAACATTTTGGTAACTCTATGTATTTAATGACACAGCCAATAAAATATAAAGGTTAAAATTCTGTTGTCATTTTTATTTCAATCTACAAATTAGAATCAAAATTTACAAGCGTAATTTTCATAATGGATTTGCTTCAATGTTTGATTCTTCATCATTATATAAATATTCTTAATACCGGCATTTAGGTCATTCGCCACTAATAACCCAGATGTTGTAGCAAATTTAACGTTATTTAAGAGACTACATGGAGCGAGACTGTACTACACCAATAAAAAGAAAGACTTTGGAAAGAACATTCAGGCGTAACTGCCCAGAATTTACTTGTTGTTTTGGAGAAATATTAGCAAAAATAAACCAGAGAGTCGGTTTGTCAAGGCAAAGTTATCATATTTGAAACAGAGTTTGTTTTTCAAAGCATTGATTCTAATGCACGCCACTAGCGAGAATCGAACTCTTAATTATTCTTACTCCGGCAACTAAGTCACGAATAATCCAAATTGATGTTATACTAGATTAGTATAAAAGTATGTAATAAAAACAATAATAAACTTTGTTAAATCGTTGTGAATGTCCCATATTAGTATGAAAGTTCTATATCTGCATGAAAAATAATTAATAATAATTATAACTATGAAATAATACTTATTGTTCAAAATATTATAATTCTTTATAAGTAATTCTTTATAACTTTATCAGCATAAATATATTTTCCAGAACCGCATGAAATATTAGAATTATCTTTACAATGATTATAGTTTATTCTACTACAAAAAAGTGCATAAATGTTGCACTGTTCATCTTAAAAATGCATAAAAATAATATATGTTCTTCCAAGAATTCATCTAGAAATTCTATTCTTAGTGTAATTTAACGATATATTTCATAAAACATTAATTTTGACGTCTTTTTTTAGTCTTGTATTAAAAAACGAGCTTTTTACTGTAGTATTCATTGGGGTATTTGAATAAATGAACACCGTATTCAATTTTTACCCTGAAAATTCAGTCATGCCTTTTATGAATACGAAAAAATTATTTTCATTGACTATTACTTTAATCATTTTGTTTATGAACTATCCCATGCAACTTGATATCATTTATTTCAATCTAAAGCATTAGCTACTTTGGAAAGAGAAAACGGAGTCATTTTTTTTCAGCAAACAACTTAATATACGCATCATGTTCCTCTTTCGGGACAAAGAACAAAAAGAAACGAAACAGCAAGGAATTTTTGAGAATAAAAGGAAATTATTTCTCATCAGCAGTGAATGTCACAATGAATAATGAGAAAAATCGATTTCAAAATAATATGCAGGGCTGGGAAATTTTTCTCGTTATAAACCTTTCGAAGTATCTTAAGGGAGCGAATATTTCACGTCTCCAAGAGAATTCATGGATTAACTTGCCTGAGACCGTAAAGAACAATACCCAGGTAACAGAAAGCGGCGCTTGACAACACTTCGCTTCTTTTATTAAAATTAAAAGGATAATAAATAAAAAATGATCTGATGCAGAAAACCATAAATAGTTTCTGCAGAAATTGTATAGTTTGACATAAAAGGAAAAATAATGATAGCTCTATCTAAAAACTAATTTCCGAAGAAACCACTAAAAGTCTGTATGGGTGATAAATCTTTTTTATTCATGACACATAGGGCTTTACAGATGTTTTGTATATCTAGTTACAAGCTTTTTTTATGTATAAACATGAATACACTATAATTATTACATAGCATCCTTTTTTTTACTATGCCGAGCACTTCACTGACATCATTGGCCACTAATATTAAAAAATTCATATCCAACTTATCTTTACGAAGAGTTTACCTTTTGCCATACACACATGCAGAGAAAGGCTTATATGTCTCCAATTTAACCAGAAAAATAACAATGCAGCCGCCAAACGAGAATGAGGCATGTTAACAAGGTACAATGTTTTTTTCATTGTTGGGAACCTTGACTTTCTTTGCTATCGACGCGAAGAAAATGTAGCAGATTCAATGTTACCCAGGGTTCAATATAGAGAGCTTGCTACACTACACCTAAAGAAGAGAATTATATATTGAGGAAGGGCTGCCCTTTTGGGTAGTGCAGAAAACTCTGAAATCATTAACCAGGCAGCTCGATTTTCGATGTTTAAACTTTTTTCACTAGCTTTGGTATGTCTGCGTTTTCGAAACCAAATCAAAGCATGCTATCATTAGGAATCGAACTTCCGTCCTTTCAAACTTCAGTTAACCCTCTCTCTTACACTCCAGAATAGTACGCTACACTCCTGAGTCTTGCACTACAGCTAACGCATTGGACGAATCATAGTTCACAATAGTTTACTGCATTTACATGCATTAGTTAGCCAAACAATGTTATTAATCAACAATATAATTCTAACATTAATAAATATTTTAGTTTGATTTCTATCTAATATCAATTTAAAGTACTGATACTGAAGCCCTCGTCTAAAATTATAAACATTTAAGGCGCTTATAAAATAGTTGGTTTGTGTATAACAAAAGGTTATACATAAACCAAACGCACTAAGGTAAACAACTGAACTCTGAACAAAATTGAATATAAAGTAATCCCAGTTATCTTTTTGTTCCTTATATGGTGTTAAAAATATTACTACTACTACTTCCCCACACTACATCACTGTGCCTAGAGCTGAGTTGCCCTTATATAGTTTGAGAATGATGTGAGTGAAAAGTCTGACTGGGCTCCGTGATGCTCTACAGTCATATGAAACCGGGACCTACGGCTTAAAGTAGATTCCGAACCACTACAAACATCCATGGCACCGTTGTGACTCGAACCCGAAACCAGTGACACCGAATGCAAGACACTCGGCCATTCTGGCCCCTTATATGGTGGTAACCCAGTATTTGCCACAAATATTAGTATAAGACGCGCAGTTAAGAGTTTCATATTTAACTAATCCCTCATGTCAATTCTGGCATAAATTTTTCTCGATTTTATTCTATTTAAAATACGGATACAATCACCTTTAATTCAAATAAAACAGTTTCATGCAGATGTTAGCTAGCTTTCGTTACTAAGGTTAGCACCTGTAGTCATTGAAATTTATTAAGGTTTGCACCTGCATTTACTAAGATTTACTAAGGGTTATCACTTGTCACTACTAAGATGTACTAAGATTAACAAGCACTTGTCGTTACTCAAATTTGCACATTACGATAAAATTGTAAAAAAATTATAGTTTAATTAAAATATTGCATTAATCAAAATAAAGGTTTGGAAAAAATTAAGGAATAAAAATGTGTAGGATTTTTTTATTGTAAAACAAATTGTAATTTTTATTTCATTTTTCTTTGCAATTTATTAAAAAACTCATTAGAAAATTACAGAATTTTCAGGCATAAATACGTATTGTAGTGTACAGGTTGTGGCTGGATTGTAATTGCGTGTGGTCGGGTAGAGACTTGAGACACAAGTTTGAGAAATCACAGCTTTATTTACACACGCACCACACACATGCAATTAACGACAGACAATATTTGGCACATTTAAAGATATATAGTTATAGATTCGTGGAAGGATTCCACCTCTAATCCGAATACCCGATACTCAGGTACGCACGGGATGCGCGAAATGTACTTCCTCTCCGGTTGAGAGTCTGTAGGCCAACTGACCATTTCTTCTGAAGGCCACAGGGGTCGCTCTAGTCAAAACTTAGGAGAAAGCATTATTACAGTATTCTATTCTATTTAGCTTGATTATTAAATTAAAAAAATTATTTAGTAAAAAGCAATTTTTCAAATAGACTACATCTAAGAAGACTAACAAAAACATCAAATTTAAAATTATGGGAATTCTTATATATCTTTAACTATTTCAACAATAATTCAGTAAAAATCTTTGCTTGGTAGCGTTTCCCCTCTTGATATTTGTCAAAATACATGGCATTATTTGAAACCAAATCAATAGCATATCTTTTAAACTAGTCACAAATATGTTTAAAATTCGTTTTACTAAATAATATAATTATTTTGTGATAGAAACATATTTGCAGTAACATATTTCTTTCTAAATATATTTAAGTTGAATGTTAATTAAGATCATACATAGAGGGATTTAAAAGATTGTCAAAACTATACACGACATCCAATTAAAATATACAATTTACAGAATTTCTCTGGGAATTAGTGTGCAAAAAATGGTTTAATCATTTATTATTAAAATAATCATTTGCTCTAATAATACAGAGAATTTTAGAAAGAGCACCAACAGTAAACATGCTCTTAAAAGGCCAATTTAGAAATTCTAATTCTAATAGAAAACAAATCAATCCTTAAAAGAAATATCTAACTATATTCTACATCATCAAACTAATATTGTTTTAGGTATGAGTATTATTTCTCTAATTGTTAACTATTTGGGACAAGCTTAATGAGATATGTCCTTTTCGGAGAAGCCTAAATAAAAAAGGAAGAAACATTTTTGGAAAACATATTTAATACATCTCAGCGGACCTTTTGTAAGATCATTAAAATTTTATTGAATATAATAATCAAACATTTTATATTGTTTCCTCGTATTCTTCACATTTTTTTAAATTCATTTTATTTTGATCATCAAAGCAATTTCTTGAAATTAATTGGGGCTTAAGTAAAGTAACTGAATCCGATATTCATTTTGAAAATTTGTTATTGAATTAGTTGTTTCAAGATAAAAAATACTTATTGAAATAGCTTGCTTATAAGGAATTCTCAAAATTTGTAAATTATTTTTTATTTTCCATATCATTAATGAAGTGCAGTTTTAATGTTGAAAATAGCTAATTATTGTTTGAAAACATTCTAGCAAATTTTAAATATAATTAATTAAATTTTAAATTATACTCTATATATTGAATATTTTTTAATATTTTACATTTTATTATATATTAGTTGTTATCCATTTTTGTATGTATAAAATTAACATGGATTTTATTGGACAACATCTTTTACAATTCAAACAGCCTCTAATCTGTTAATACATTTTACAAAACATTTTCTTCACCAATAGTATTTTATTGCTATAGTGTAGAAAAGCAAGTAATAATGCATATTCTCTTTTTTAGAATTAATTTTATAGGAAAAAAATGACCTTATATTTTTACAAATAACTGGAATGTATGCTAGTTTAACTAAATAAAATGAACCCTACAACTTAAATGTAAACTTATTATTTTATTAAATGACGACATTATTTTTTTATGAATAAATTTCAATAAAATATTATTTTTACTGTCATAGAAAAATATTATGATAATTAAGTACCTACATAAATATACATTTTTTATGAAAAAAGGTAGCATCAAATTGCTGGAATCAAATATACTGTTCAACAAATATTTGCAAAAGTTTTTTAAAGTATGGGACCTAAAAGTTTTTAGATGGGAAGGTTCCCGAAAGGTCTTAATGGCGAACCCTTTGAAAAGAATTGCTCCTCTCATTGGCTTTTAAACAATTAGTTTCGAATTTCTCAATCACAGACTCATTTCGGGTTCATTTGCAACTCATTGCCTTAATAACTCTTGCTGAAGTATAATGACATTGAATTGCAATATTATCAAAGGGAGCATACAATCGGTTCCCTCCTTAACTTGAACTGATTGCCACATCGACAGTCGTTAACAATCAAACACTTCAAAATTAATGTCGCCGACATTCCTCCATTTGCATTGGACGCGGATATTGACTAACGATTGCCACATCTATAACTCTCAGATGCATAGGAAACTCTAATGTCTTTCAGAGAGGGCGAGAATTGTGTGGAATTCTTGCTGATTCGATTTCTTTGCAGTTCATTACCACTAAATGAAGCGTGTAATTCGTTTTTATTTCGTCCTGAATTCGAAGTGGATGATAGATAAGATTATTTTAAGGTACATGAACATATAATAAATCCGCACTAATACATCAGATCTTTTAAAAGATGTCTTATAAATTTATTTATAAGGTCTTGGTCAATGGTACAGGAAAATATTTATATTTATTTTCCATCTATACGTCTTTGTTTCAATGTTTTATGTCATTGAAAATTTCCACAAAATATATTTTTCTAAAATATAGACCCATTTAAGTCATCTTTTAGAGTCAGCCTTCCAGATTGTTTGGGAAGTATTATATAGAAAATTTAAGAACATTCCACAATTTATACATTTTCTCTTTATATTGGTTTTTTTTCTCTCCATACATAAAAATTTGCTTGCTTAAATTGTTAATCCAATAATTCCATTTTCCATTTTCTGTAAACAAAACTTTATTAAAAATGAAATAATTTCATAATTAAGATTAATATTTAATTTATTGTACTTCTGTTTACAATAATCATGAAATGTTTTGAAAATCAGAGAATGACTATTCTATTTAAGATATAAAATTAAGAATTACTTAATAAATTGAAAAATAGAAGTATTTATTAATCATTTTAATACTCATGATAACTATTTTGTGTTGACTTGGAATCAATACTACTATTTTTTTATTTACTCAATATCATTTTAATTATATATGTAGAAAATATAGCACAGCCTATAATTTGCGAACTGCCCTGAGGAATTACACTGCATCATTTTAAGCTGGAAATAAATTAAATTTAAATTTATTACAGTAGTTATTTTATTAATGTAACAATGAATGATCTATATTAAAAAGAGTTCCTTAAAATTAAAGTGCAAAAATATAATTTAAATAATAAATTGTGTGTCTTTAATGATTAAAATGCTTTGTTTGTACTATTTTTTTCAAGATATTCCTATACATAATATTTATTTTTAATGTAAAATTACAAGTTGATTCATTCAATTTATGTTTACAATTTTTGTTTGAAAATAAAAAGTTATTTGGTTTAAATATATATGAACAATACCGAAAGAAAAACAAAAATATCACTATTTGTCAGTTATAGTGTAAATATTATCTCTCGAATAGTGAGTAAATTAGAAATCTTTTTCATCTTTTTTCTATTTATTTGACAGATAATAAAAATGCAATATTTAAACAAATTTCAAAAATAATTAGAGAATTGCTGCTATTTCATTATTAAAGTGTGATATAATGTTAGTATAAAACTCATAATTATTGAGTTTTTAATTTTCATTGTAGCAAAATATTTACCTTTGATTTAATTGTTTGTCTTAGTCTATATCAAATTATCTTGTTCAAATAATAAAGTTTTTTAATGTATCGTGATACTAAACTTTGCTCTGTGAAAAAGCTTTACGTTTTATGGACAAGTATTATTTCTTCATTCTGATATTCTATAATCTTTATATAAGCTCTTTTTCAACGGTTGTTTGCCTTAAGTGGCTTCTCTAAAAATCTGTTCCAGAATTATTTGCTCTTTGATCCATTCAGATCCATTTTAAATTCTCAAATTCCCAAAATTCTTAAATCCATTTTAAATTCTCAAAATATCTCTATATATAAATATATTTGGGCAATTCATCTAATTAGAGCCTATTTCATGTCACACTATTGTTTGGGCTAATATTATTCTCTTCTGGTTTTAATGTATCTTATATTCTTATTTCTTATACAGTTATCTCAGTTCATTATTTTGCCACTTACAATAGCATTACACACAGGTATTTTAACAAGTTGGGATTTCAAAATAAAGTTCATTGACCTTATGAATTCTATTCATAAATGATTATGTAAGTAATTTTAATGAAAAATAAATGGTAATTAAACTTTTGGAAACAAAAAAACACATTACATCAACAATTCAAAGAATAGCTTTCTTTAAAATTAACTCCATCGAAATCTGTTCAGATAGACAGAAATAAAAAAAATTCTTCATTTTCATCTTAGGGAATAAAAAATATCCAAAATGCAGACAATTTCTGAGTATATATAGATACATATTGCTTTAAAAAATAAATACCTCAGATTTCATCAAAAGAGGAAATTAAACACAAACTTTTCTTATTACAGCAATTTTGCAATTGATGTAAGCAATTCGTCGAAAAATAAATGAAACGAGTTTTTATGCCCAACCATTTTTTTTTTAAAACAAGCATCATTAAAATTAAATGAAAGTAAATCATCCACTGATAAATGCAAGATACTCTTTTTGTTTCCAATGAAATTCGCTTCATCTAAATTCCTCCGGTTCTAATCTCCCTGAAGGTGGCGAAACTGTGGTTCGCAGGCCTGGGAAACAGCTGTACTCCCGCCGTGGTGATGTAAGGGCAAAAAAGTCATTAAAACTGTTCACTTAAACCAATTTCTCGAGTGAATGGTTCCACAGGACTTTTTTTTCTCATAGATCTGAATTAGCATGAGCTCGTGAGCTTTAAAAATAAGAAGAGAGAAGATGCTCTTTAAGTAAAGTAAACTGGGAATTTAATTTGAAAGGTGAAAATTGTAAATGATCGCTGGCTAGACAACTTCTTTCGACCTTCAGGCTGAACTATTTTTCAAGACTCGAATTTTTGTGGAGGTTTACATAAAACTTTTCTGTATTCATTTAGTCACAACGCAGAGAAAGAATATATCTCATCTCTAGTTTTTATAATAATAACGAGAAAAATTTTGTATATTTTGCAAAATGGAAAGAATATTTTTCTGAAATTACCTATTTTTGCTGAAATGTTAGGAACATTGATGTGTAAGCAATGAAAAACAGCTACAAATTAAATAGTATTTCTTTAATAACTGTACAAAGTTTTATTGTATTTGTTTTGTTTACATTATGTTCTGAATAAAAACTGAAAAAAGTTTTAATTTATTTAATAATTTACTTAAATAAATTTATATACTAGTTATTTAATTTTTTTAAATTTTGATTCATACAATGCTTTACTAATTAAACTTTTAACAGTGTTAAAAGATATAGTGAAGACATTTTTATGAATCATGAAAGAAAACACTTAGTATGAAATCCTGTAAAGTAATTAAACTATTGTTTTCGCAAGCTGACACTTCACATTGTATGAAATATTCTCAAAAAAAGATGTATGTAAAATAAAAATATATCTAATATTTCAAAGTGTACATTACAAATCAAGTTTTACATTAATTGAATTTTATATTTTTTTAATAATTTTGCTGTTAAAACTATAAGTTTTTTTTAAGTTTCCTTAAGTTAATTATTCATGAACATTTACTTACATTAAGTTTTCTTAAAACTTTTCCAACTGAAAAAAATTTAAAAAGAACGTCATCACAGATAAGCATTTTATCATGCTTAATGGATTAATAATATAATCAAACAAATATCTTAAATGAAATTTTCTTGACAAAAACAATTGTTCATAAGAACATTTAAGTGGTTTCCGAAATGCAGAACGGAAAGCATAAAAAAAAAACATATTTGACGTGTGCATTCCTAAAGCTTTATTTTACTTAGTTCAGTCTCCTCTGCTAAAGTTCAATCCAGCTTAGACACTCTTTCATCGAATTGAATCCATATATATAAGCAAAATACTGGACGAAGAGACATAGAAGTTCTGCAATGGGTGCCTTTTCATTGTAGCAGTTACGAGAATGAGATATATCATGAGAAGAGTTGGCTATATAAAAAATATTCGCTCAACATCAAATAATAAATATTTTGTATTGTGTTACTTCCTTAGTGTTGGTAACTGCACTAATAAACAAATTAATCAGAAAGCATTCATTTCTCAATGTAGAAAACATAATATACAGAAAGACTCCACTTTAAAAAATGAAAATTAGTCCCTCTACTCCAAGAAATGAGAAAATAGAGCGTTTAGATTTTGCAACTGTTTTCAATTTATTTATATAGACAAAGCCCCTTCCTGAAGGTAGCATTTCAAAAGAACTTTAATCTTTAATTTCATTCCCTGTCTACTGAGAATATACTGTTGGAGTATTCTTAAAATATAGAGAGGGAAATTGTTCACATTTTGAGAAACTCTGATCTAAACACACTTCAGTAAATAACACCCCTAAAAATTTAAGATTGATTTGTGTGCTCTGTTATAGAAGATGTACTTAGTTTACAGAGAAAGACCCTTTGTAAAGGTTGTGTTTGAACAGTTTTAAAATGTAATTTTTTTTTTTCAATTTCTTTTGAAAATCTATTATTTACAGCAAAGACTTTATCAGCTCATGAGGACTAAAAAAAAGTCATCTTATATTTCAATCAATGTGCTTTATGTTTAATCTTTAATTATGTTCCTTGTCAACTGAGAATCTACTATTGGAGTATTATTAAAATTTAGAGAGGAAAATTGTTCATATTTTGAGAAAACTAATCTAAGCACAGCGAATCTGATTTAATGCTTATAAACCTGATTTATTCATTTGTTCATTTAGCCTTAATTGACAATAATACATAGCTATTTGAATTAGAAGATTTTTTAAATATAAATTCGGAACTTCTCATACGGATGTGTTACTGATAAAAAACATAGAAAAATTATTCACATTTTGAGAAACACTGAACTAAACACAGCTGCAATAAATGACACTCCTAAAAATTTAAGATTGATTTGTGTGCTCTGTTGCACCAGATAAGAATGCTACCTTTTTGGTTTCTCTTTCCTTAACATATATTTTTATATTTCTCACTCTACTGACAACACACGAGAAAAGGCTTAGCTCTGTGGCAGGTCGCTTAATACGAAAAACGATTTTCCTTGTAACGTGTTCGATAAATCTTGCTACAAAAAAAAAAGCAGCATTTGTAGTTTTAGTTTAAAAATTCATCTGTTAGTTATCTTCTATTTGTTTTCGGTGTTGGTCCCAGCTTCAGAAAAACTGAAACAAAATTTCCAGAAATTTTTGTTCGTGAATGGTCAAAACTTTTCTTTTAAAAAAAACTCTAGCAAAAATTGTATGAAAGTATATATTTTTATAGTAAACATTATCCTCATTATTAAGAAAATTTTCCAAAAGTCCGCATATGTAATTAGAGTACCCGTTATGACTTATCGATTCCCTACTTGCAATAAATAGTTTATGTTGATAGTTAATTAATTTGGAAAAAAAACCAGTAAAATCACAAAATATTTCGAAATTTTTATATTATATTCTAAGAGCATAATATATAACTATTATTGAAAAATTTCTATTAGCTTTTCCATGAAAACCCCTTTTTAATTTTTGGCCATACACAAGATTAAATTGAGCAACTTGATGTGTTTAAAGTAATTAACGATAAGGTTTCCAACAAATTCTCATTATCTTAATGTCTCCTTAATAGGTCATTTAATTCCCTTCGGGGGTTGCAACTGCATATTAAATTAATTTGAAGTTTACCATAAAAATACTATTTTCTTCCATGATATGTCATCTTCAGGTGGCATATGGAAAACTTTTATTGCAAAGAAACTTTTATTAGATTGCAATGAATGTATGTATCGGCAATAATTAATTCATTGTATAAAAAGCAAAAATCACTAAGAAATCATTTAATGTTTTTATTTCCCATCAATAAAAATTCTACGAAAATTCTATTAATTCTACTATCATTTTGGCAAGAAAATTTGTTTGTTAAAAGATTCAAAAGAATGATCTAAGTTAATAATTGCATATTAACTTGAACATTTATAAATCTGATAAAAAAGAAGTAATATAAAAAAAAAATTTAAGTCAATTCCTACTTTTTTTTTCACTACATTGCAGACAGTCTTTTATAAATAATTTTCCTTCCTTTTTTAAGTTTATCTGGCGCCATCTATTGGTAGATATATGCAACTTAAATCTAAAAAAAGCTAAAATTAATTAATTAAATTTAATTAATGAATTAATATTTAAAAAATTGTATTAACATCAAGTGTCATCCACTACAAGCTCAAAAAAATGTATTTGAACTTGAGTGGATGAATAAAAAGTATTTTATTAACGATTGAAAATTTGAACAAGATATATATAGGGAGAGTGTGAGCTAATAGAAAGAATTGAATAATGATTTGAAGGAGCATTTGCTTCACATTTATGAATAGTCATTTCTTCAAACAGTTGATAAGAAATTTCATCAAGTGTTACCTTGAGGGATACTTTTTCTTGTTTAAAAAGTCCTTTTCAAGAAGTGCTAAAAAATTTTTTATAAATTTTATTCATGTGAATCTTAATATATATATAAAATTTTGAAGGTTTTATTGTTTTTTATGAGATTTTTTATCGGTTTCTTCATTAATGTAGTGAGGCAAAGAATTCATTTGTATTAATGTAGACTAAATTTTTTGAAATAAAATTAGTGCATAATATTTTGAAAGCCTCAATTATTAGAGTCGATTGAAGCATAGCTCTTCAAATATTTACAAATGTTTTTCTACGAAGAACCATATTTTCATATTCCATTTTGTATTTTTGATCGGATTTTTTAGGCTCACAACTCCTCTTCTTTTCATGAAAACCATTTATATTTTTTGGGGTGGGTGAGGGATATTCCGAAGCAGTGCAACAGAAGTCTGCAATTTCAGTCCTGTGAAACTACTCCTTTTTTCAGGTGATTCGAAGTTTTTCTAAGTAGAAATAGCATTGTAAAATTTGATATATGGCTCGAATCCGAGACTTAAAGTGCTCCTCATCTGTCTCTCCCCAACATTTCAGAGGCAGTACGAAATTCGTGATTTATGTATCAGCGCGCATTTCATGCACTATATGAATAGATAGACAGAGATCTTATTTTGTTTATTTATTTCATTCCTAAAAGTGTATGAGAATGCGGAGAAAATAACAGCCCAACGAAAAAAGTTATGAATATCGCACTTCAATAGAAGATGACGTTTTTATACTCACTTGTTCTGAAAACCATTAAGTTCCCCTTACCACTCTCCAGTTATTGATCTGTGTTAAGTGGCTGGCTACGAATTGATACATCGTTCTTTTACGTGAGAGAGCGAGAACTTGTTTAAAAGAGCATTTCATTAATAATGCTTTCTATGAGATGTGAACATTAGTTGAGAAACATGCAACATTTTTCTTGCAATCTTTTGGCGATGCCATTCCAGGCAGGAGGTTCGATTTTTAACTTGATATTCTATTCAGAAGCAGATAGTTTCTGAAGACTTAAGTATCTTTAAAGTATCTTCCTCTGAGCTTCTTTCAGTGTTAATATTTCAAGTTCGGATAAATGGCGGAAGTAACTGTGACGCACTTTAAAGGTTCGATATTTTGTAGTTATCGGTATGAGAGAGACTGCCCACATTGGGATATATTTTAGCTAACTTTATAAATTAAAACTGCAGTTTCTTGAATGATAAATTAAGTAAAATTACCCCTTTGAGAAATGTTTAGTTATGTTGTGATTTGCATAGTTTATTAGTGGTACTGGAAGCATGTAAAAAAAGCATGCTTGTTTCATATTTTGAAAGCTTGTTCGTCATATTTAAATACTCTCATAATATATTAAATCCCTTAGATAATATGAAATAATTAATATTAATATTTAATTCTGAAATGGGAAGTAGAGATTTTACACAAAAAATGAAGTGAAGATACTTTGTCAAAGTATAAAAGCAGGTGTATTAATGTATAAAGCAGGTGTATTAATGTATAAAGCAGGTGTATTAATGTATAAAACAGGTGTACTAATGTATAAAGCAGGTGTTATTAATTAATTAAAGCAAGCATAAAGCAGGTGTTATTAACGTATATTTTCTAACATGATTATTTTTCACCTCATTTATTATAAAATTCAGCTTTTATATTTTTTTATTTAATATTAAAATTATTTTAAAATATTAGAGTAGTTTTAATAATTTATTTAATATTGATGAATTCATTATATTGTAGAAATTAACAGTAGATAATTCAAGATAAATTCAAGTTTGCGTACAAACATTTAAAGAAAAAGAAATTGCAAAATAATATGCAATATAATACATTGCATTACTCTATTAAGCATAACAGACTTTTAATTAAACATTAGTAAACTAATGAATTAAACCAGAACTTTTAAAAAGTTATGAATAAATTATTTTTAAGATCCAATTAGAGTTAGTATATTTGGAAAAGTTCTACTAGACTTTTGAGTCTGATAATTCAATTACATTCTGGATTTTAATGTCTGAAAGCTAACAGCTGCAAGACATTATATAAAAGCTGTAAAACATCGAGTTTCAATAATCTTTCCTAGCTATGAAATATTTTCAATCAAATTTATATTTCCAATTTATAAAAAAAATCATTTTTGATTCATTGAATGAAAAATTACTATTATCATTAGACCTGAATACCTTTCATATCATTTGAACAATAATCTATACTTGTACCCAATGTCCCCTACTGCTTTATAATTTATGAAGGAGATTATAAATATTTTCGGTACAATGTCTAAAAGCACATAGAATCAAGCATTTAATTGTTAAGTCTGCATCGCGTTTCAGAATATTCACCGAACAAATTAAAACTCATTTCAAGTTTAAGCTGAGCTTGGAGCAAACAAAGAGAAAGGAATGCAAAATTAATTAGGATTTAAACTGTCTCATAACTCCGTCATTTAATCATGAGCTTTGTTTCCTAACCAAAGCGGAAATCCTTTCAAATTAAAGCCTGCTGCCGAAACGCTGGAATTCGATAACTATGCACGAAAAATGGGGATAAAATGGAATGTAAAAAAAATTCACAGAACAACGTTTAAATGGAAATGTATCGCCAAAAAAACATGTAGAAATAAAACTTCAATCTTTGTTATGATCATTCCAATACCTATTAATGTTTTCTGTACATAGTTTGATAAATGACAGCAACAATTTCTTTGTGGGTTTCTTTTTTCTTTTTTTTTTTTTTATTATTTAAACCTCTACGTTTAATGTTATCCAATAGTAACATTATTATACGTATGTGACAACTAACTGAAATTAAATGGTATGCATGTAGAAATAAAACTTCAATCTTTGTTATGATCATTCCAATGCCTATTAATGTTTTCTGTACATAGTTTGATAAATGACTGCAACAATTTCTTTGCGGGTTTCTTTTTTTTTTTTTTTTTTTTATTTAAACCTCTGCATTTAATTTTATCTAATAGTAACATTATTATACGTATGTGACAACTAACTGAGATTAAATGTTACGCAAATGTCAAAAAAGGAATTCTTTTCAAATACTTTTTCAGACTTTCCGTTAAGAGTAAGTACATTAATTCGACATTTTCAACAATTTGAAATTGTCTGAGACATTTCAACTTAATTATATTAAGGAAAAGAAATATATCATCTTTAATTTTGAATGTGGTGGTATTTTTTAATAAAACGGTTGCTAAGGATTTTAACCAAATGCTATTACTATGAAGATATAAACTATTACATCACACAACGAATTTGTTTAAATGGAAACCATCATCGTATTAACTTTAACTTTCTACACATTAAAATAATTTTGTTTGCTTGTTTAAATACAGAATTTTGACTTTAAAGTTTTTACATAATAAAAATACAACATTCATATAAAATTTTACTTAGATGTATTCAGCCGTTAAAAATTTTCTGGGGTATTTAAAAATAATTATATTACATTTTTTATTTAATTAAAAAAATTTTTAAATTTTCTTTTCTTAAATAAACAGAAAGTGGTATAACTTATTATGAATTTTAAAAAAAAAAATTATCCTAATTTTCAAGGAAATGCAACTGTTCAAAACATGCTCAATCACAACCCACACACTCACTCAGTGAGTTTATTGACAGAAAATATACTTATCGGAATTAACCTTATTTTAACATGCATGTCAAAATGAATGATTTTTACGATGTAAATATCGTCTAAAACGCATTTGTCTGAAAAACAAGACAATTTTAATCAATTGTGATGAATTAGGTTAAAATTATAGGCACATGCACAAATTATCCTTTAAACCATATCCTAGTAATTGAATTGCATAATCCACACACTGCAATTACTGAGAGTTACAGTGAGACAATTTAGTGTTCAGATAGTCAATCGAGAGTCTTAAACTTCTGTTTGCTTAAGTAATGGTAAAGGTTTGAATTCAATACATAATGTAGAGTCTAATCTCATCATCAAATAGCAAGCATATTATAACTGCGCATCTCTGCTACTAATTGCATGTACTAAACCAATTGAATTATTTCAGGTGTATCGTGCGATGTGTGTATAAGGAACACTATTTATTATTTCTTCGCCATAAAGTACTTTTTAAATTAATTCAGGCATTTTAAAAAATAAACTGATTCCAACAATACTTTCCTGTTTGAATATAAAGTTTATTGACTGCTAGGAAAATAAAATCATTAAATTTTAATTTTAAATAAAATCATTAGTTTTTACTTTAATTTTTTTATTTATGGATACAAAACGCTTTCCTTTGAATTTAATGCACTTATTTGAAGTATTTAATAATAATTCTAATGGTTTTCCTTTTTGTTATATGCTGTGCTTATTTTTAAAATGATTACAGTAAAAAATGAATAAAAATTTACCTAAGTTAGAATGCAAAAGTCATCAAAGTAAATGCAAAAATTAAACAAAGGCAACTGAATTTGATACCATAAAGTCCATTAATGTTGAATACACAGTAAAGGCAGATGTAAGATAAGTTTTTGGATACAGGATAAAACAAGCTTAAAACATTAAAACTTTGAAATCAACTTTAATTAATGAAACACATAGATAAAATTAATTCAATATGGAAAAATATATAGACAAAACAAATAAATAATAATAAATGAAACGTTTAGCTACACCAAAAATGCAAAACTGTATAAATTCTTAATTATATGCCCATTATATTACCAAGGAAATTTAAAAACACCAAAATGAAAGGTTTTCTTAAAAAACTTCTTTCTTGATTGAAAAAAATAATTATACCATATAAACAAATGGTGGATTGAAAGATACTTAAAAGTTTTATAGCACATGAAAGGACAATATAATACTAAAGCCAAGACATGAACAAGTGTTTTGCTCATACAAAACAAAGTCAACAAGATTTTTATGTTTCTTATGTTAAACATATACTTCCCTTAAAATATATTTGCAAAATTGCAATATGAGTAAGATTACAGTAAAAATAAAAATAAAACATTAAAAATATATCCTAGTTAGTTCAATACATTTCAGAATTTTCTCAATCGTCAATACAATTGCTGAGCTTTTACTATGTCATCCGAACATCACCTGCTACGTCACAATATTTATGAAAATTTGCATAGCGAAATTGTATATTAAAATATAATTTTTTTCTTTTGCATTGTTCAATAAAGTACATAATTTCAAAATTTAATTTAAGAAATTACAAGAAACAATATCATATTTTAGCACATAAAATATGTTGTAAAAATAAGTTTAAAATCTTTTTTAAACTCCCAATTATCGTGAATTTCATAGGTTTATCATTGAATATTTAAAACAATAGTTGAACTCTGTTTGTGGAATGTCAATGCACTAAAGAGTAAGCATAAATCGACACATTTTTAATTTAATATTTTCTTGTTACATAATGTACTTACTTAAGTCGAAGAAAGAAGATGACAAAAATATTATAAGATTATCATACTATTTAGACCCCTACGTCCATTGGCTATCGTTTTCATGGCGTATCAGCTAGTGCCTATTAATTTTTAACATTTGTGGACAAATACTTCCTTTTAGATTAATTTGATCACAAATTTTGAACTGTCTGCTTATTAACAACAAGCTCACTAAAACAAAACCTGATTGACTTGCGTTCTACGATAGACTATCTTGGTAACTAGAGAGAATCCATCTTTAGAAAGAAAGCATTTCTTTCTTCCAAATTCTAATGCTACGATCCCTTATTACTGAACCTAAATAGGAAGGTATAGAAAGAGAGGTTTTCAATTTTCTGGTATTTTTAACTAAAAAATGTGAGATTTTATTCTTTCTTATAAGTATACTTATGAAAAATGTGTATGTTTATGCTAATAAAAAGATTTTATATGCAATTTTTGGCTTTAGAAAGTAATAAGTTCTTTCATAGAGCAATTTATAAGTATTTTAAATAGAATTTTGCATGATTCAATTATAGACATAAAACAATATAATATGTATTTGCTATTTTAATGTTACTGTAATGCTTCTGTTTTCGTCATTGGATATCAGAAATTGAATGTGATTTTCTTTAACAGAAGCCAGTGCCTTGCCAACCGTTCACTTCCAAGTTGCCAAAGATGGGACAGCCGGATTTGGACTATACAGCTCCTGAAGTCCAGAACAGTTCCAAGTGTAGCCCGCTCAGTGATATGTTCTCGTTAGGTCTTGTGATTTGCGCCATCTTTAATGGAGGTCGCTCCGTTATCGAGGCAAATCTTAGTTGCGCCACTTACCAAAAGCAATTGGAGATGGTAAGTAGCCTTATTCCAAATCAAATTGAATCATTATTGTCAGATAGTATTGAGTCTCAAATCAATTGAAAAGAAATTTTTCATATCGCTAGTATATTAATATTATATAATTTTTGTGCATTATCATTGTTATAATATTTGCTATTGGTTATTCACTGAATTGGTATAAAACGCAAGTGTTTTACGGATGATTCAGTTGGTTTTTAATACGATAATAACCTTCTTAGATAGCCCTTTAAAATGTTATTCAATACATTTAATGTTAACATTAAATGTTATTTGATTAACATTAAATGTTATTCGATAGATTGTTTGAATAAATTTAATGTAAAACATATTGTAGTAAAAATTTCATATACTTTCGATACAAAGTTTCATTGTATTTCAGTTTTATTTTTAAAAACATTCCTAGACATAAAAGAACATTTAATTCTTATTATGAAAAATCGAGGATAAAGAATAGAAAGATGCTTCAAAATAAAAAAGCGTTTTATTTTGGAAATTGAACGTAACCAACACTAACTAAAAGTATATTTATTTATAAAACGTGATATTTTTTTCTAATGCACTTGGCAATACAGAGACAGTTATCTTTATGCTATAAGACAGGGTTGCACCGCTGAAGATATGTTACGAACGCGAGTAGCACAACCACCACAGCGCTTTACGATCATAGACCGGGACCTACGATTTAAAGTGGATTCCAAACCACTATAAACATCCATGGACCTCTGGGACTTCGAACCCGATACCTGTGGTACCGAGCGCTAGCCACTCAACCAACAGGCAGACATAAGACATAAGAATAAATGAGAAAATTTATTAAAGGTTTAATAGATCATATTTAATGGTGATAGGACATGTCCATCAAAATTCAGATTTAATAATGTGCTTATAAATTAAGAATTTGCTTTAAAGATAAATAAATTAAGAATTGTGCTTTAAAAGCACTTGTCTTTATTATGTCTAATTTTACAACATTATAACAGAGCTTCTTGAAAAAGATGACCAAGTAGTTGTTTTCTCTGCGAATTTGTCTTTTCGTTGGGTGGGACTCCTGTCTCATTTACGTTATACGTCGAACAGCATATACGTTAAATTGTAGGTCCCGGTATAATTAGACCAAAAGTGTGGAAAAAATTACCGTAGAGCGACAAACCAAACCAAATCGAACCGCACACCGCCGAATTATTCAAGAAGAGCTTTTAGTGTTAATAAATTCACACTTACAAGTCGTAGGGGAGAAGCCCAGAAACTCCCTTCAGGAATCTCACAAACTGCCATCTCTTATGCTGATATAACCAAAAAACAAACTCCACCAATTCATTAAATAGCTAAACCAACTTGTTCCGTTGCGATCATGACCGACTCAACCATAACAGACATTGCTTGCACACCACTTAAACGTCTAAAGCCGCTTTCTATTATAACACAGGCAACTAAAGACTCAGCTTCATCTGTTAATTTGATATCTGCACCATCTTTTTCTGACTCTGCTACTGTTCATCAACAGATGTCAGCTACCTCTACAGCTAAACCCATTAAACAAATTCATTTAGCTTCAAAATCCAAAGCGCTGTATTCACAAAAACCAAAAGATCATTTGATCAGACAATCGAAACATCTTGATAAATTGCATTCTAAAACTAAAACTTTTGTGCTTCATAAGAAAAAATTTCATAAACAACCGGATAAACCATCCTTTCCGATAATGATTTAATTCTATTCATATACCTTTAATTTTTTTTACAGTTTCTGCTATACTTGGCTTATGATGTTAAATTATTTTGTCGCAGAACGAACTCTGCAACTATTATGAATTGTATTCCGCACGTTACTGTGCCTGCTTTCCCCAATCTTTCATTTAAAAAATATGCATTTATGATTTCAATCTTTTTAAAATAGAGAGACTCAATGAATAATTTTATTTTTATTAAAAATCTTCTTTTTTTTTTATTTTAAATTTCTGAATAATTTTTTATAAATAAAAAATAAAATCTTAGTTAAAAATAAAATATGAAATTGATAGATATATGTAGATATCCTATATTTGCTGTTAAAATATGTCTTGTATGTTTACAAAAAAACGAACTATTAAAAGTAAAGCTGTGATAGAAAAGTTCTTATTTTCCTAGTACGCCTTCGTAAAAAGCATGCCCCATGTTATAAATCAGGCCAGAATGAAAGGAAAAGAGTTGTTTGTGAAAAAAGTTTTCTTTACCATCCATGGTGGTTTGTGGCTCATACGGTCGCACTAGTACTCCTAAAGGAAACGTTCGCTGTCGTTCTCGTTTACCATACAGATCTTTTTTCGCTTACTATGTCCTCTGAAGATAAAAGTGTTTTCACCACAACTCGAAAACTTCAGCAGTTATTTTCAGATAGCGACTATAATTCTGGCGAGAAAAATAAAATGTACAAATATTTCTACTTTTCAATAAAATAAATTTGCAAATTTTCATTTCAATAAACCTTTTCATCCTGGTTTAGGTATACTTTAATTCCCTTTTTCGATTCTGAACAGTTTCACAACTCGATGAAATGTAATTTCATCCTTACAACATGTGTCATGTCCTTTTATGCCTTTCCTGTGGAACCTTTTTGTTATACAAAAGAATTTCAACTGTGTATTTTCAAGAATTTCTTCATTGTCTTTTGTTGCCTTGTTTAATTGAAAATGATCGAGGCTGCTTGTAACTGATAAGGGATGATCTCCTACTAAGTGATACAAAGGAAATGAAATGCTTCCGCTGACCAAAGAGCGGAATCCGTCATCTTTTGGGCCAATGGTGTTCAATGGCTAGTTAGTCATTTTCAATGCAATAGTCAAAAAGTGGCTAGTTATTGTTTAGTTGCTTAAAAAGATTCTTTAGATGACAATTTTACATGAAATTGTTTTAGTAATTACAGATCCTGTGGATCTTATTTTTAGGCAATACAAATATAAAAAGAACACTGAACATAAAATGTTGAAAAACCAAACTAAAATTTTTCATTAAATCATGAGTTTTTTCAGTAAAATGTATAGAGAAAACTCTCAGATAAAGTATACAGATCAAAAGATAGTCACCATTCATGGTTCTGGAAATTTGAAAAAGACAGTTAAGGTTTATGAATGTTTTTTTTTAGGTAGAATGCCTATCGGACAATTTATAAAACATCGCCACGTTTTTGACATGTATTTTATTTTTCCAAACCATTGCAGCACTTTTTGGATGGGTCACAGGATTCATCTTTATCACCTAATATAGACTCATAATAGTAATGAAATAAAAATATTTTTTGTTACTTTTAAATACCACATACTGGAACTCATTCTTCTTTAGAATGGCATATATAGTATGTAGCAGATTAACCGTTGCCTAGAGTGTACCAAAGCATAGCGGAGCGTACTACACTTTATAATGGGAAAGTATGGATACTTTCCCACTACAAATTGGAGCAAGCATTCGAATGGTTGCTTTAGCACCCCTCGAGTCTAACACAAAGACTTGGCATATAGATTCATCAGGCCCCTGCATTGATAATAGAGATTTCTGTTTGGCTTCACTTGTTCAAGTTTCAAACGGAGCATTTGCAGTTTGGAAATCCAAACTGTAAAAGCTCTATTTACCAGTTCAATCAGCTCTTCTTCTAATAAAAGAAATACGAGAAAATAAGCAATAATTTATGATATAATGTGCATATTTCTTTAGTCCTTACTGTGTTAAAAAACAGTTAGTTAGCCAAAAACGAAAAAAAAAGCATTTAAATTAAATATGCAAATACTCTTTAAAAACCTTTTTAGACCCATTTTATCATGTCTTAATGATAAAATAAATTGAACACTGATAAATCATTCTGACTCACTTTTCATTCATCACCACACCCTCAATCAAGTCTTGTGATTGAATGTCTAAAAATAATCTCAATCAATAGATTATTATGGGCATCCTTCATAACCGTAATAGAAGTTTAATTATAACATTTGAAAACAGTTGAAGCTATTTCAAACTCTTATGATTAAATATTATTAATTGATTCTAGTGTGGAATAAAAACAGCATTTCATTTTTGCTTTTTTTTTCCTAAGCCATATTTTTATATTTTATATTTCAATTAATCAAAAAAAGAGAAATTTTCAAATGTTTTTCAATTTATAAACAACTATTTTCCAGTCATTGAAAATTTTTAAATGGAAAAACTGATGAAATATTCAGTCTATTTCTCTCTATATATAAAACAAGATATTTATCTGTCTGTAAGTGTCTATTTCTTAAAACTTAAAAGCTATAACATTAAGAAAATCTTTTTTCTCTGAATATAGTATTTTTTATCTGGTGGATAGCCAAGAATCACGAAAAAATTATTAATAGTTATTTTTAATTAAATAAAAGCAGCAGTTTTTTACTAAAAAATTATGTTTTTAAAAATACTTTTCAATAACCGCATGTTTATTCAATATTACTTTTTAAGTATGGAATAGAATTGAAGCAAATAGAATTTAATTTCTCCAATATAAATAAACTTAGTATCATGAAGGCAAATTAAAACTAAACTATTTAAGTATATTTAGATTCTTTTTAAAATACATATAAAAGTATGTTTAAAAAGGATAGATGTTGATAAAATTAAATAATTGATCAAAGAACACAATATTTAAAATTGCTTTAAACAATAAAAAAATCCGATGTATTTTCTAGAGAAGAATTTTTACAACTTTTCCATAAAACGGGATTGGAAAATTTTTTTATCCCAACAGGAGACAGTTCTCTGTTCATCTTAATAACTTAAATCAGTGATCTCAAAATTGCGTTCCATCTTTTTTCGCCAATAAGTATTAAATGAAAAAATTGAACACAAGCGTAAATATTTTAGCTCTTAAATAACATTTTTCCTCTTCAGATGCTTCAATTTTCTCATATTTTAAGAATATTTCTTCATAAAAATTGTTCCCTTAAAAATGAGGAAGAAAGTCTCTCGTGTTAAATAATGGATAAAGAAATTGGATTTTTATTTCGTTGATTTTATAAATAAGTGCAACTTTTCCAAACTTTGTAGAAGCTTTTGAGACGAGAATTTTTCTAAAAAATATCGAATAATATTTAATATCGAGTTTCAAAAGAGGGTTCCGGGATTTTATCTACGTAGAGCAAAATGTGCATATTTCATCAAATGACTAAAAGGAGACTGAATAAAAATTATAATTATTAAAAAATGAAAATTTGTTTTATGAACAGGGAGCATTTGTCTTGTAAGTCCTTTAGTTCTTAGGTCTTAAAGATATAGAATGTTTATAGAATGT
The DNA here is from genome assembly GCA_021605075.1 of Caerostris darwini. Taxonomy (NCBI): domain Eukaryota; kingdom Metazoa; phylum Arthropoda; class Arachnida; order Araneae; family Araneidae; genus Caerostris; species Caerostris darwini. The sequence continues at coordinate 934,520 of BPLQ01013769.1, forward strand.
TCTCATTACAGATGGCATTTTTAGGGTGATTAATGATCCCCGAAAATAAGACAAAACACAAAAAATTTGTTAAAATAATTTAATTTTTGAAAAAAATATAAAGTTATCAATCTTTAAATCACAATATTATTATTTGAAAAGATATGTTTTATTATTGCTATTGTTTTTATATAATATGCTTTTTAGTTTTGATGGGAAAGCTAAACACAACCTTATTGTTATAATTTTTCTTCTTCTTCATTGGAGTAACAGCTCCATGGTGGGCCAGAGACGTCTACCTACTGCAGATTTCGAGACAGGAGATGTTTTCTTTTTACTGGGTAGGGTTGTCAGCCCAACGCTCTACAGTCATATTGTTATAATTATACAACATTTGTTTCTACTTTCTCAAAGAAATATGTTCACTGTAAAATTATATGAAAACTTGTTTTAAAAAGCAGTTTTTTTAGATGTTACTAATTATAGTACTAGATTTGTAAACTAATTATTATTACTAATTACTAAACTAATTATCTTATTCTTTATTTCAGTATAAGTAACATTAATAATAAATGTAACCCAATTAGGCCTTTTTAGGTAAAAGTTATATATTCGTGTAAGCATTACCGGTTTTAAACTTATTTGTGTAAAATTAAAGTATTGGCTTTTACAACTTCCTTTCAACTTTCGATCTTGAATTTTATTCATATAAATGAAGTTGGTTTCCATTGAATTTTGTATTAATTATTAAAAAAATGTCTAAAATTCTGCATAAAAATCATATCATAAATGTTATTTTCATATTTTTTAGATTTTTGATAATTTTTATATCATTCAGTTATTAATAATTTATTATGATTTTAATATTTTTAACTGAAATTCAGATTATCTATTTTAGGGATAAATTAACAGGCATAAATTTCAATTATTAAGTTTATTGAAAGTATATTATAAGCTTTCATGATTTTGCACATTATCACTTGACTTTAGAAACCATAATTAACTTTAAAATAATAAAAAAAGTATGATAATATGTTCAATTTAAAAAAACATTCAGGTTATGTAATTATAAAGCAAACATAATATCTCTCTAAAATTTGTTACAATAATTAGTCTATACTAATAGTAAAATAAATTTTAATTTTAATAAAATTTATGTAGAAATTTTTATTTAAAAAGTATATTAATAAATAGTTTGAAAAAAAAGATATTATGAAAGATTCTTTGTAAAATTAGAAAATATAAAATGAAATATTTACTGTTATTTTTCTATATTTCTTTTGCATTGCAATTATTTTTTATTCTACTATGTTTGATTCAATGTTCAACTATCGTTTAGAAGTTTGAGTTTTTCAAGGATTGTTTCTATCAACTAGATTCCAAGTTTGACTCTGATTAATATTTAATTAGATTCCTGTAAAAATGGTAGACTGGTTCATTTAGTTATACTCATCAAATAAAATTAACATATCCCCCTGTTTTTATTTTAATTTGTAAATTTCAAAATAAAGCTTCTTTTTTAATAATGAGAAAATTTTTAACAGCAATTTATGATCTCGAAGAACCTCAAATTTTTGAGAATTTAAAACATTTACGTACAAACCTAGAAAAGAATTCATTATCTTTGACCATCCCAGAAAGAATTCTCAGCAAGAATAGCCTTAGACTTTTTCTAAATCTCTTCCAAATTTATTACCTGAATTCTAAATAGACGCATAATTCCCAAGATCTCACGAGATACGGTTATTCGGATGCAAAAAGATGTAAATCCGTCATGTTGGGATCTTCACAAAACTTTATACACCTATTGCATAAATAAAGTTTTCGATTTAAAAGCAAAGCCCATGCTGGGAAAAAGAAGAGCCTGAAATTCTTTCAGAATCCAACAAATCAAGTAAATGATCGTCAGTCGACTCCCAAACTACTCATCAGAGAAGGAAAATACTTGAGCACGAATCCTGTTTCCGATAATCTCAGAGCGAAAGATTTTAAGAACACCGCACTTATTGATGGCAAACGATTTAGCAGCTAACCTGCAAAAATCGATGCCACAATTCGCATAGGGAATCCGCAAAATCCGGTTTAATGATATTTCTTCGAGAATATTTTTTGGACACAAAAGATTGTGCAGACGCCTGTTTAGAAAAAGAAGGAAAAAAATAGTTTTCTAACAGAACTTATTTTTCTTAGAATCAATACTCTTATGGGCGTCTTGCTGTAATTTTAAAGATGAGATGTGAAGAAAATTATTACTAACTTTATCTAAACGACTGGATCTAAAGATTTTGTCGTTGCAGACTTTCGCTTATTTATCGTGACCATATTTTCGAAATGGCAAATCATTTTTCTTTTTCATCCAATGTGGAAGGCTTTTGTGCTAAGTATTGGCTGAGAAATTTCTTTAATCTATTGAAAACTTTACTAAGAAGCATCACTAATGTATGTCAATATTGTCATATATGAGTGGATTACTATATTCTTCTTGAGTGTTTTCTTTAAATAATTTGACATTTTTGGCACAGAAAAACACTCTTGCATCCAGACTTGGTTATGTTAAAACGTGTAATCAAAACACATGGCATTTATAATTTTAAATGGTCCTAGTTGAGTGACAATCAGTGTGTTTTTTTTATCCAATTTGGAGACACTTGCGTTGTCTATACGTGGTACATGTACAAGATAAACTTGTTGACTTGTTGTTTATAATAAGAATTACAATTTTTATGGGTCTATGTTCCTCCCTAAGATGAATGAATAAAATAATGCCTCCAAAAGGCATACACCCAAACGTTTTACGTTTTTAGTTCATTAAAAGTTGTACTGCTGCTACTAATTATTACTATTACATCACATGATCACTGTGTCTAGTGGCGAGATGCCCCTTTAAATATTTTTGAATTAGTGTGGGTGAAATTGGGTGAGATTGTGGTTGAAAAGTGGATGAGGTTGTGTGGGTAATGTGGGTGAAGTGGATGAGGTTGTGGATGAAACTCAAGAAGACTGTTTGTTTAGCGACAGCCAGGAACCCATTATTATCCCAGTCATATCCATAAAAGAGACTTATTTTCTGTGCCCATGTGTTTTGGCATACATCTCTTTGCGGCCACATTAAAAAGTTATCGCTTTGGTTATACTAAAATATATCGCTTTGGATGGTCACACTAAAAAGATATCGCTTTGAATGGCCGCACTAAAGAGATATCGCTTTGGATGGCCGCACTAACTAGAATTCTCTTTGGATGACACTTTGATATTATGCTAAGAGGCGCCGTTACTGCACGGTTATATATATAGACGGCATTCTTCATCCAATTGTTCGTCCTTATGCAGGTGCAATTGGTGATTCTTTCACCCTACAAAATGATAATGCTTGATCACATATAAATCGTTTGGTTGATAATTACTTTCGGGAGGAGACTATTATTTGAATCATTCATCCAGCATGTTCTCTGGGCTTGAGCCCGATTGAGCATATTTAGGTTACTTTAGACAAATATATTGCTGCACTTAATCCACTCCCAGTAACTCTTCAGGGTCTTCGAACTGCCTTGATACAGTACTGGTCTTTGCTGCCAACTGAGTTAATAAACAATCATTTTGAGCATGGAACATCGTTGTCTTGTCTGCGTAATTGTTATAGGTGATCGCACTCAATATTAAAGCTGATTACACATTGAACTCAGATACTTTGTTTTTTGATGTATTTCCATTTTGTGCATTCTCATTGTTTACAGTGTGCATTGTTTTTCTTTTACGATTCATTTACGACTAATTTTTTGATTAAATGCTTTCACAAAATTCCATTATATTTCAATGAATTGAAAATTTTCGTTCATTTCTGGACACTAGTTTATCTTAATTGTTAATTCAAGAAATCCTAGTTACATGTCAAATTTTAAAGTAGTATTTTGAGTTAAACTGTAAGAAGGTTTAGAAGATTTTTGCATATATGAATCAAAAAAAGAAATAAAGACGATATTCATTACACCATAGAAAAACAAACACATATACAAATTCAAAAACAAACACATATACAAATTCAAAAACAAACACATATACAAATTCGTGATAAATGAAATGGGTATACACTCAAAACTGGTTTTGTGTGTGGATAAAAAATGCACAAAAAACAAGTTTTAATGCAATCTTTTAGTTACTATTTATTCATATTATGTTTTTTGATGAATAATTATTTCATGTACTTCATAAAAAAAATATTTCCCACCAAAAAAAGGGTCCAAAACAGGTTTGAGTGTACATGCAATATCTTTATATTTTCTATGGATAAAAAATAAATATGATTTAAATCCGTAAATACAGATTTTACTAAAAAAATGTGAAGAATTTCACATTGCAATGCCTATACAATATTTTTAATAAATTTAGTCGGTTGGGTTTCAGTGCTTTTATTCCTAGCTTCACATTGTTCTTTCTAAGCAAATTGTAGGAAAGTTTCGCAAAAATTTAAGATACATTCGTTGCATATGAAAATATTTTTTTTTCAAATTAAAAAAAAAAATTTTAAATTTCGACGAAAACCTTTCTACCACTAAACCTAAATCAAAGTTTAAATTCGTGTTATTTTAAAATAAACACCTGCTTTTACCCCCTAGAAAACTTTTTTTTATTAATGCAAACACTTAAAAAAATTTTCTTTTTGATCAAAAAAATTCTTTCTGAAGAAGAATTAAAAAGAAAGAAAAAAGAAAAAAAACTTTTACAATTTTTTTCAGTTCGATTTTTTTTCCTCTTCTTCTACCTTCGAGATAAAACTGTAACCAAAGAAAAACTTGAATTTAAAACAAATTAATTTTTAAATGAGGAACAAAAATAGAATTCGGTGCATCCGAAGTGTTTTATTAATTTTTTTTTCTCTCCTTTTTTTTTACTCCCTCTGTTGTTTTTATTCAAAGTTTTTCCAAACGAATTAAAGCGCCGAATTATCTTGGCGAGATTAAAATTATTTCAAAAGGGAAGAGACGAATGAAAACTGAAAATTTATTTATCTAGCATCTGCAAAAGAACGTCAGATTCTTTTTAATAGCTTGTTCCAAATGAAGAAAAGATATTTACTTTTAAGAAATCGTGAGTAATTGGAAAGAAAGAGATAAAAAAATAATCTTTTTTCAGAAAATAACACATTAATTGAAAAATCTGCTTCTTGATTGATAAACACTTCACACTGATGTTTTATTTTTTACAATAAAAATTCCCCATCAATTCTAAGACAGCAACTCCATCGCCTTCAAAAATATTCATTGATTAAACTTTGAATTTTTGAAACCGATTCCTGTAATGAGATATTAAAAAGTCCACTTTTTTATCTTTAAAGAAATTTTTATCTTTAAGTAAGAAGTCCTTTGTATAAATTTCCCGACATCCTTCAATGTTAGATTAATACACATTGATTGGATTCCTATTTTTATTGCAATGTTTAATATTGATAGCATTATTAAAATGTGTTACTTTTCTTTGCTCCCACTCTCCCTATATATATCTTGTTCAAATTTGCAATCGTTCATAAAATGCTTTTTATTCATCCATTCAAGTTCAAATACATTTTTTTTAACTTGTAGTTGATGACACTTGATGTTAATGCAGTTTTTTCAAATATTAATTCATTAATTAAGTTTAATTAATTAATTTTAGGTTTATTTTAGATTTAAGTTGCATATATCTAATAATAGATGGCGCCAGATAAACTTAAAAAAAAGGAATGAAAATTATTTATAAAAGACTTTCTGCAATATAGTGAAAAAAAAAGTAGGAATTGACTTTAAAATTTTTTTTTATATTACTTGTTTGTTCGTTGAATCACTAAATAGTTATAGTATTAATAACAAATGACAAATATCGTAACAACAAATATCGTAACAACAAATATCATTTAATAACAAATGAACGAAACATTTTAACATGTTTTTCATTTTAACATGGCATGGTAATTTTCATTTATACAATTTAGTGCTAGAACCAATGAAATACGATTTTCAAATGACCTCATAAAATTACGTTATCAGAAGCACTAAATTGCAAAGCGAAATGAGCGGTTCTATCCTTCTGATAAGACCTTTAGGACTCCGCGTTCTATTGAAAACGAAATATAATAGAAATTATTTAACAGACACAAATGAGAACAAATAATTATGTTCTATTGCTAATATTTCTACTAAATTTATTTTTCATATTTCCATGAAAGCGCAATGCATTACGAAATGAGACAAAATTTGTGTTGTACTACAACTGTCAAATACAAAACTTGGACTTTTGGAGCTTTTCTCTTTGAAAGTGCTGAAATTAAATACATATATAAATAGTAAAAATTGTCATATTTTCATTTTTTGGATAAAGTTTACTTTCGTTAACTCTATACGTAATTCATTCTATTCCTTGATATTCCATAATGTATCAATATATATTTTATTATTAAAATCTAAGGATTCGACATCATTTATTAAATAAATTTCAAAAATGTATTTAAACAGATAATTTTTTTTTGTTCTTATAGTTTGCAACAATATCTTTACGATTTTGATTTTTAAATAATCCTTTATTTCTCTTTGTTTTCAGCTGGAGAGCAACTTAAATGATATCATTGATCGTGTTCCCCACCAGCTCCAAGAAGCTTTGCAGAATCTGCTAGAAGTGGATGCACGCAGAAGACCCAACGCTCAGAACTTTTCAATGGTAGGTTGTGTATTTCATTTGGCATACGTTAGCTTTAGAAAAGTATTTCGCTTGGTGCACTTTTTAAATAATAATAATTCATGGTGCAGGAGACGCCAGGGCTTTTCAGATGCTGAAATCTGTCAATATTTGCCCATTACTGGCATCAATGCGTACTTATTGCAACGGATCAAATAACCAGCAATTTTACAGTACATCTCTTTCGAATTATAATATATACTCGTAATGAACTTTACCTCTTGTTACAACCCATGTAGGTATTCGCAATAAAAATTCATAGACGTTTTCACTTTTAAATCGGGTTTCTCTCATCACATGTACCGTAAATGTGCTTAATTGGATGTCAAGGGGATGTTAATTGCATATTAATGATTTTTATGTTAAACCCAAAGATATTTGCAGATGATATTTTATTTCAATCGGAATTTTTTTCCTAGCTATGTTGAAGCTTATACATTATTTGTTGATTCACTTCTTTGGATAATATCTTTTTATGGTTTCAAAGAAAAAATGAAAGAATATGTTTTTAATTTCATGATTTGTTTTTAATTTAATAACAAGAATTTCACAACATTTGCAAAAGGATAAAAAAACTTGACAAATTTGATATTTAATCTTCATGATATATAAGGCTTTCATGGAAATCTTGAAATGTTAAAAAATCTAAAGCCATAAACATGTTTGGATACTTATTACCTACCTGCTTAAACTGCATAAAATACCTTCTTTCAGTTAATTGAGATAATACGGACGATATCATATAAGATATGTCAAACCAACATCTAATTTTTCTTGTAAATCATTTTTTCATTGAAACTTTGTGATCATATGACTACCCACTTTTCTACATTTAACAGTTTCTTGTCCATCAAACTGTTGCTTTGATCAAATAAATAATATGGTATTGGAAGAACGGATAGAATGCTTTTGTAATTCAATTGTTCATCAGTTGATGTCAAATTTTCCTTATACACATTCATTTTATGGTTTTATATAGTTTCATATTTTTTGGTAAAGATATTACTAAAAGGTAATATAATTATTATATGAATTATTTGCTTCATTATCATTAAATGATTTTATATTACAGCTAAACCTCAAAACCCTCATGGCAAGTCAAATTATGTAAAAACTTTTGAATGGTATGTTAAATAATTATAAAAAAATGTTTCAAATGATTATCCTTTAAAATGTATACATCACGGGTTTACTCCTTTTTCTTTAAATGACTTACATTATTAAAAATACACATGAATCACAGCAAAATAAAATTTTCAGAAAACTTTGAAGTATCCTATCGTGGGAACTAACTTTATGTGATATCAAACAATTTATTAATCTCATTAAAGTCTGAACTTGTTTTAAGAAAAATTTTAAAACAATTTAAATTTATTTATTTTGTGTCTGATGCCATTAATAACCTTTATTTAAATTCCTATTTGCATTAATTTATTTTAAAAGTTTCTTTTAGTTCATGTAATGTATTAATATGGTCTTTGAATTATTCAACAATTTAAAAGTATTAACTGTAAGCGTTGAACTTTGAGAAAATGTTTTGCACTCCTATAAACGGGAAGTGTTAGGATATTCGTTATTTTGTGAATACAAATTTCAGATGCAAGGCACATAAGTATGTAAATATTCCATCTATATCTGATTAGAGAGCTGGGTGTTATCACACCGACACGCAATTGTCTGCAACTACCTACAAAAGACTTGTTTATTAACAACAAAGTACCTAGCCTATTTTATTAATAGAAGAAAGGAGTATTTTTCCTAAGCACTTTGCAAATTTCTATCTAAGAGGCAAATATTAAATTGGGAAAAATATTCATCCCATTTAGGGGCATTGATATAATATTACAATTTTTTTGTACACACAATTTTTTGCTTATGCATCACAAAACTTTTATCATTTTGCTAAGTCCCATATGTGTACTTTTATATCTCTGGTAATTTATGCAGTTCATTGTACTAAATGCACGTGTGCATAGTAAAACTTTAAGCAACTTAGTGAATTGATGATTATTTTTAAATAAATGGCATGAATTTGATAAAGAAAAGTCTTTGATAAAGGACTTTGCAATGCAGATTTTTATGCTTTGCATATTATGCTTTGCAATAATATGTTGCAGATTATTCAGTTAACTTTCAGTTTGAGATATCTTAAAATGTAATAGTAAGACTAATACTAACACTAACAAAATATTCTTGATTAATTAAAAATAGAACATTTATAAAATTAAATTGTAGCTTATACATTTTATATGTGCGTTGGTTTTTAAAGTGCCCAAAAGTCTGAAATGGTTTACTTTCAAAAATGTTTCCTTTTCTGTGGTAAATCAATTCATCGGACTTAAATTTTCCTCTATCAGTTTTTTTTTCTATATTCCGCGATTTTGCTTTAATAACAATTTTAAATGTTACTCATTGTATTCATATATTTCACCCGCATATAAATGAAAAATATCTGTATAATTGTTTTTTAAATATCTTCGTGCATTTTATTCATACATCAATAAAGTATTTCCTTTTCTAAAGACAAATCCATCCACTGCAGTTAATTATCCGTCATTTTTGAAATTCTACAATAAGAAATGTCCTCCCAATGAATTGTACTTGTGCAGTAACAATAGCGACTGAAGGTGTCCCGGGATGAACGAGATCAACTGAATCAGGGCTTTGATAAATGTTTCCATTCTTACCCCCGGGCGTTATCGACCCACCCCCGGGTTAGGTCGATAACTGTACCGCGCTCAGTAATGACTACCTTCAGCAAGCAAACACAAAATTCAGGCTCAACCTGATTAGGGTGTTGAATGCATACTACTTGCATGTTTACGGCTTCACTGCAGCTGCGCTTTTTTTTTATGCACAACAATCATATTTGTTCTTATGTACAAAACTCTTATTTTTTATGTGCTTTTGTGGCACTTTTTTTTCTTCATCGACAATTGCCAGAATTTCAACTGTATTCATTCTCAAAGTGAATCATTAACAAATATTTTTTGTCTATATGTGGCAAGAAATTTATCACGATTGAGTGATTGACCACAAGCAGAATATTGATCGATTGCAGGTGCTAATTTATTCAAAAAGAAAAAGCTTGCATGTTTCTACTGTTGTTGTTGATTTTATGCACAATAATCATATATGAGCATATATTCATAAGATTCATTTTTTTTTTATGGTGAGACTGTAATGGACAAATTTTCCTTCTTAGGCTTTAGAGGCTGATTAGTGTACAATTGCAATCAGATTTAAAATAAATCGATTACCACCAAGAATCGATATTCCACCAAGTCAATCAAAATCCATTTATCGATATTGAAATTATTTAGTCTGATTGCAATAGCTATTTTGTATAAAATAGGAAAATGGGCTTCGTGTTTAATTTATACAAAAAGGACAATATTGCATGCTTAGAATCCCTCTGCAGTTGTTGCTTTCCTTTTTCGATGTACAACAATCATATCTAAATATATATTTAAATAATACTGTTTCTTTTATGGGGAGAATGTAATTGACACATTTTCCATTGTAGATATTAGAGACTGATTAGCGTGCAATTGCAATCCCATTAAAAATAAATATATTATTAAAAAAATAATGCTTATGTCCAGCTGTGGCCATCATGTCAATCGAAATCTACGTATGTTATCGAAAGGATTTTTCGTCGATCCCAGTTATTAATTTATACGAAATTCGGAAATTTGCTTCATATTTATAATATGGATAGTGATTTAAAAAAATAAGCATGGTATTCAAAATCAATTAGTTTTCTTTAAAAATATTTGATTTTTTTTTTTAATTTTCAGCCAAATTTTCTTATATTATATTTAATAATTAGTTATAAAAGTTATATAATTATATTAAATTTTCTTATAAGCAAAATACTGTGTTAAAAAGGAAAATATATCTGTGAAATTTGATATAATTAAGAATAATTCTGGATTTATGCTTTTTTGTAAGATAGTTAAATATTGGAAAAATACAGCAAAAAAAAAATTTTTATTTTAAAACTACACACTTTAGTTACGAATTTTTTGTATTTAAAGCTAAAGAAAAATAAATTTGGGTTTTTTTTTTCTGATTAATAACATTAAAGATTTATTAAAGCTAAATTTATTGATATGTGGTTGACATGAAAACGTTACCTTCAACTTACCTTCTTATTAATGTTATATTATTTCTTTTAAAACAACCATGTTTAAATTTATTTTGCATAATAATAATTATTAATGTTGTTACATTATCATTCACTCTTTATCACCAATCAATTGGAGTTTCTTTCTCTTTTTTTTTTTTTTTTTTTGAAATAACACTAAGTATAATTGTCTAATATATAAATTATAGCTAATTTTCCTTTAACAATTCAATATCAAATTTTAAAGAAGAACTATTCTTTCTATAGTTAGTTCTTGGATAAGTTTGTTAGTTTTTCACAGAAAACAAAGTAATCGATATTTTTATTGATATATTAATTATTTTGCTACTTTAAAATATTATATTTTTTTAATTTTTAATTGGTTAGTGCTCTAGATTATTTTTTTAAATCACCTATTAAAAGAGAGTAATTACTTTAAGAAAATTAACGTTTTTATTAATGCATAAGTTTTTACATTTGGCAAATTTAGAACAAAAAAATTCAAAAACAAAAAAAGTTGGTATAATTGATAATTTATTTAACATAAAAATCTAAATAAGCTATCACAATGTTTTATTTTTATTTTGTACTATACAATTGCAACTTACTGGTTAATAATTATTAACCAAAAAATAACTCCTTCATTCCTATGATGAACGATGTTAAAGCAAAAATGGTATTCTTTATTCTTTTGAGAGGAATTCGATAATCATGTTGCAGACTTCATCATAATAAAACTACGATTTAACGAGGCTTTAAATATAATGTTAGACGAAATAATGGAAATACTTGATAAAAGATAATATTATAATGTGAAGGAATGTTTAATATAGGGCTATCTTTAGTCTCACCTACTCTTTTATTTCTGAATAACCTAAATGTTGCAGAAAGGACGCGCTGAAATAATTTATGATGATACTCGTATGGTGGATACAACATAATTATCCATGTAGACACTATGCCTCCAGAGATATTAAGTGGAGTAAGGAGAGACCTTATTCCATTTTCAAAGATCGCTGACGCTCTATAATACGGTGTCATCAGGATTTAACGAAACTCGGTTTAGTAAATTCCACAATTTAAAGAACTTTTAAGAAGTTTTTCCAAAAGGAGAGATAATTTTTCTCTTCTCCGATTTTCGTAAAAGAACAACTTTTAGCAATCTCTTTTTATTCGATAAATCGATATCCCATTATGTTAAGTCAGGAGTTTGTGGATAGCAAAGAAACTGCGTCTGCATATTTCTTCAAAGAATTACAGAAAATATTTATCATTGTCAGCTAATATTGATTGTGCTGAAACTTTTTAAAGCTATCGAATTAAAATGGTTCCTGTCTATTAATCAAATATTCTTAACTGTTCTTCATTTGCAATGCATATTGTTTATAATACAAAATATGATGGGACATCCAAACTGTTTGTTAAATTTCTAATCTTATGGAAAATACTCCAAAACTAACAAACTTAAAAAAATAAAAATTCAACTTGAACAAAAATACTGCACTCACTGTTACAAGACTAATATTAATACTATATCCATCAAGAGAGCTAAGTCAACTGGTAAAGGAAAGGATATTTTAACTGAAATGCTTTACTTCCGCATACTAACGAGGAATTTCAGTCAAGTCAATGAAACGAATGGACGAAGATTATCATCAATTTAGATAAAGGGTTTCCATTTCCTTGGAGGAATTGCATAGGGTAGTGGTTCTCAAACTTCTTACATATAAGCTCCATTAAAAAAAATCACTCAGAGTCAAAATTGATTGATTTCCATTGATTATATTATTTAAATTAACTTATTAATTAATTTAAATTTTAATAGTTTAACTTTTATTAATTTTTAAGAATATTTGATCAAGAAATGTTATCTCCTATTAAGCAAAACAAAATAATCAATAGTACACAGTTGCGTTGTTGGGGGGGGGGGGAACTCTGGAATGTCTTATCAATCAGAAAAAATCAACAATTAGTAATTAACGTATTTTTTTATCATTGTGCCATTTGTTAAAAAAATTTTCCGTAATTTACTGAAACATCGAAATTATATTGGCATAACTCTGTTAGCAATTCAACTCTTCTACTCTAAAACATCTCACCAACATTCTACTGAACATCTATTGAACATATATATCTTAGAAAGGACACATGTCGTTATTTAATGAGTTATACCTTAACATATTTGTTATTGTTATAAGCGTCATCAAAGAGTATCTAAGACCGTTGGACAGTATCGTTTCTAAAAATGAACCATTTAATATAATTTTAATAACAATTTGATTAATTTGTCATCCGTTTGGCATAGTATAATGATCAGCCTACCAAGCTACTGCAAATAGTGTTGGTTAAATTACACTCCTGAAATTACTTCAAAAAAACCTCCATTTTGAACAATAGAATGAACATTTCAACAAAAAAAACATCACGTTTTTAAATAATTGAACCAACAATGCATTTGAAAAAAAAAATCGCTTAAAAATACTGATCAAAAGTTATTCCCCAAATAACTCGATTATCTTCATTTTTCATTTTTTTTTTCAAAATGAAGATTTACCATCATCAGAACAAATTCATTCGGACTATAAAAAAGATTACAACGAAATTCTTTAATAAATAAACTAATACAGAATAAGGCAAAAAAAATCCTTCAAACAGTGCAATAGAATAGGATAGTCTCTGAAATTCTTCTGAACAACAAAAACTTTTAATAGACTTCCAATAAAGGAAGTCTGTATTAGTTTACGGATAAAACTCTTTAGACTTCAAGCAGTAATTTTTTTACCATTTCCGAACTGATAATTTACTAAAGTCGATTTATAACTTCAAGAAGTTTGTGTTAAATACATCTAATGTTATGTGGGGTTTTTTCTGGGTTATTATAGATTAAATGAAATTTTTTTATTAAGTGTAAACCGAAATTTGAGAAATTTTCAAGTTATATTTTAAAAATTTACAAATTGAGTGTATTAAAAAGAATTTACAATTAAATGAATAATAATTTTATGGTAAATAAATTTAAAAAATTTAAACAAAAACTTTTTAATCAATGTTGTATTAGGAAGACAAAAATAAGTTTGTTGCAGGTGTTTAAAAACAAATCATATGCATTATATTTTTATTGCTTGTTGAAAAGTAAAAGAATGGCTATGATAAAATTTCATTATATTCATGACATAGACTTGTTAAAAATCCTTCAGTTATAAATTCTTCAACTGGATAACATTTTTGACAATATCAGCAGAAATAAAATCTAGACTTTTCAAAAATAGGTCTATTATTAGGCAAAAAAATATAAATTATTATTACATATGTCAAAATCGTTTCAATAAGATTTAAATCGATATCAATAGAAGACTTATAAAAGAGCATATCATTTCAAATATATGAATGAATAGATCGAAAAACTGATACGTTAAATATTTTTTTTCTAACTGTAATGCTACAATACTTGATAAATAGACAGTCAAACATTTTACAAGCTACTGTCAAAAATGCAAGGTGCAAACAACATAACTCATATTTTTAGAAAAAATTAGTTTTAATTTTAGAAAAAAACTATGAAAAATGATTTAGATATAGAATGATGCTTTAAGTATCCAGATAAACTAATCCCCTTTGATATATGCCAGTGTATTTTGTAACTTTTTTGTTATCTAATTTAATTACCTTAAATAATTTTCTAAATAGATTATTGGTTGGTTGGTTAATGATTTTTAATGGTACAAGGGCCTGTTGTGCAAAAAATATTTTAATTTGTCAAGCTGCGATAAACAAATTTTAACATTTCAAGTAATTGAATGATAATGCGAAGTAGAAATAAAATCAATAAAAAAAATTCCAGACACATGTTTAATTAAAACTCAATTAAAATAACCTTTTCAGATAAATAAAAGGGAGTAAAATTGTACTTAAAACAAATTTTAATTATAAGGCATAAGCCCAAGTTTTGAAACGAATAAAATCAGCTTAGCATGGGAGTATCTCCTATCAAGTTAGACATAACAGAATAATCATACCAAAAAGGCTGAGTCATAACTTACTGTACCTTGAGTATTCCACTTATATAATATTTAACAGATAAAATATTATTCCAAGTAGAATAAGTTGGAAATGCCAGTTTGTGAAATAAGTATGCCACATACGAAGTTGTCAGTTTTTCGCCAAAACGACGATTGGGATGTATTTGTATAAAGCCTTTGATGGACGGCTGAATTCTTTAAAACTTATTTGTTTTTTGATGCCAGACATTTTCCATAAACAAGAGAAGGTATGTAATAGAAATGCGTCAATATCCGCAATGTGACAAAAGTTTATTTAAAGAAATTGCGGCTTTAGCAGTTGTGTCTGCTTTCTCGTCACCTGTTATTCCCAGATGACTCGCTATCCGGCAAAATATAATATTAATTTTTTTCTTTTGAGGTAAAATATAGTCTCATGCAAGTTAAGACAAAAGTATGGCTATGTCTTGATGTAGTTAAAAGAGCCTCAATGGTACTCTGAGTCTGTATAAACGATCCAATTCCGGTACGTCATTGAACCCAATTGCTGGAGAGCTAGAAAAATTGCATTTATTTCGACTGTAAATACAGAACAATATTTATGTAAGTCCATGGTAATCATCAAAAACCAAATACAACTACTGAAGTCACATGATCATATGGCTTTGATCTGTCAGTATAAATTGCTTTCCAAATTGAGGAAGCTTGTCTATGTGAATAAAACAAATGAAGGTAAATTAAAACTAAATTGAAATTATTTGAAGATAATAGAAAGATATATTAAAGATAAGTAGTTGGACAAGAAAAACGTTCCAAATTGTCAAAAATCGTAATTTGTTTATTCTTCCAAGGGAGCAACTCTTGTTCAAGTGATAAAACTTCTGAATCTTTCAAATTAAAATATTTAAAAATAGTATTCTATAACCAAATGAAATAGCATAGGAAGGTCTATTATCATAAAATTTTGAAAATCAGGTTTTGTAACGTGGACAAATAGAGGATGTTCATGGCTGGATACAATATTAAAATAATATTTGAGAGACAGTCTCTCGCTTCTAGTCTTTAGAGATGGTTCATTTTTATTAACCTAAAGGCTAGAAGCAGCGAAGTTTCAGAAATCCTTATGAAGTACACAGACTTTGATGTGTATGGCATCTAATTTTTCTAGAGGCCACTTGGCCTCAGAACCAAATGTCAAAAAGGCATAGCACAACTTTGATAAAATTAATGTTTTGTAAGTTTTTAAAAATAATATATTATCTGTCCCCCCACCCCCGAATGTTCTAGATAAAATCTTTAGGAAATTAAAAAATTCTTGTATTTAAAAAATTTGGATAAAAATAGGAAGTTTTCCACGAAAATTCATGTCGTATTGGTCTTTTAAAATGCCAGAATTTTAAGTTCGTTATAGGCTTTCTCCATGTCAGAGAATATCGAAACTACTTTTTTTGTCACAAATGCCTTTCGAATCGCAGTTTTCAAGAATAAAATATTGTCTAATGTATATTGGCCAGGATGAAATCCGCTTTTATATTTAGATAAAAGACATTTTTTTTCAGGACATAAATTAATTTGGCTTTCACCATCCTCTCCATAACCTTACAAAGACAGCCATTAAGGGTCTATATCTATTGACATCTTGCGGGTCTTTACCGGACCGCTCAGTTCATATTTACTAAATATTGTTAAAATAATTATCTATAAATAAAAATATAAGTAATTATCATATTCTGATAGAGTTCATCTGATCCAGACGATGTAATAGGATAGAGAGTCCATTCTTGAGTTTAGTAAATTTAAATCAGCAATACGTTTAGTTATCGTTAGTTAGCAATCGTTTAGTTACCAGAGAAAAAATTTTAAATTTTAACTTCTTCCTTTAGTTATGATGAAGAAACTGTTTTTTTAATATGATTCGGCACTAGAAATGCTGGCTAAATTTCTCCTACAACATCAGAAATATTTTTTTTATCAAGCAAAATTTCTCCATGATGTTTTCAAATATGCACAGAAAGATCTGGTCTGTTAGAACTCAATATTGCTTTCACTTCGCGCGATATATGTTTAGAGGAAATATGACCTTGATTGGTGTTGACATATTTCTGCCAAAGTATTTTTGCTAAAGTATGCAATCGTCATCGTTGAAATGTATTCCAAGTTTTCAGTTGATGCTTTGTGACTTCTGATGCTTTCGAAGTTTACCGTGAATTCAGGGTATAGATAGTTTCACAGCCTTTAAAGCATACATCTTTAATATCTATGGTATAAAGAATCAGATCTGTCAACTCAGAATGTGTCTCAAAAAGTTGCCAGTTGGATTTGTCAAAAAAAATTACGATGATCATACTGGAAAGGAAATGTCAGTATTAAAATAGGTTCAAATAATAGGAAAAGGTTCACTATTGTGTAGGTAGTCTTCATCATTAAATTTTCATTTTGATAAAAGCAATGGAGAATATATCTCCAATTCGAGATTCTGAAATGACAGAGAAGGTTTTTGAAAATAAGTTTTGTTGACATCAAAGATATAAGTTATAGTCCAATAAAATATTTTGAATGAGAGTTCTTCTACTGTCCGTCTCACTGGTGACTATAAACCCAATCCCCAAAAAATGATAAAGGGAATAGAAAGTTGTTGTAATAATATATCAAGATCGTATAGCTCTGTGGCCTGTCATGTTGGTAAATATATAGAATTAATTGTCAATAGAGGGAAGATTTGAACTTATAGAACTATTACTTGTAAAGGAGTGTTGTAAGAAAAGACAATTTAGGAAAATTATTTGCAACACACACAAAGCCACACCCCGAATTCCCCTACAATTCTGTATATTATCTTTTTTTATTATTATTATTTAGTTATTAAGTTATATGAAGGTGGTGGGGAATAACATTGCTTCTTGCAAAGGTAGACAAAATATTTGAAACTTATTTATAACTGTTTTAAAATCATCTTGATGTGCTCGGAAACTATGACATTTTCAATAAATCATGTGAAACTTATTGCCAATATTAAATTTTATTGAAAAAAAGAGTGATATTTTGTCTATGGAAATGAGATGTCGTTCTTATCAAACAAAATATATTCTCCTTCCATTTATTCATCATCAGAATATGCACTGACTATCAGAAAAATACCATACTTCATCAGAAGAAGAATTCCACTTCCTTTCATTGCTTCGAAATCTTTTTCTTGTGCAAGGGTTCTTTTTTTAACAACTGGTTTTGTCTTTTAACGCAAAATTAGATTTAACAAGCTGTATTGGTTTATATTTGTATGTAGTAAGTAAGGGTTTTATAATAGCTGTATTAGAGGGTATGCTGCTTTGCCTGTTGCTTAATGACCAGTTTTGGCCACGCCTGCTGCCTGCACTTAGGGATGTTTTAAAAGTAGTAAACACAGACGAAAAAGAAGCCTCACGAGTACCAGTACTCTTGTACATGTATGATAAGTTGAGGGATTTGAACAGACCGGTGCTACTAGAAACTGTAGTTCGCATCCTGGAAGAACATAAGTTTGTATGGCTGTGGTAACCGTAAATGTAACGGCTGCGATAAATGATTGGGTAGAAATTATGAAACTGTTATTTTTCTTTAGTATAGAAAAGATTTTTCCTCACTTTCAAGGATTGCATTTCTTTTTCCAGTTGCCGTCGTAGGCGAAACCCAAAATTTGAGGGATATATAAACTGTGATAATATTTCTGTGATATATATAACTATATATCACAGAAAAGGTAAAACAAAACTCATTAAGCACGATGTTCATTAGAACGAATATGAGGTCTGTGGTCTCTACGTGGAAAAAGAAAAGGATCACCGGGTTGCCCCGGGATCCCAGTACAAATCTAAAACATATATATCCCTGAGGAGATTAAATGAGCTACAAGCATACCATACATTGTAATTGAGTCTTGGAAGAAAAATTCAATTCATGTAACCAATCCCTGCCTCTCAAAATTTTGCGATAGCACAAAAACTTATATAGTAATTTCAAGTTTTATGGAAAGGCATCCACTCAATTCTCATAGATAGTTTGATCCATTAAGTTTGTGATATTTATTCATGACATTCTTAATTATTTTAATATAGATTAATATTTTATTCAGTAAATAATTTCTGTTCCCTTTATTGCAAGTAAATTTTCTATC
Organism: Caerostris darwini; assembly: GCA_021605075.1. Classification (NCBI taxonomy): domain Eukaryota; kingdom Metazoa; phylum Arthropoda; class Arachnida; order Araneae; family Araneidae; genus Caerostris; species Caerostris darwini. The sequence goes on from BPLQ01013769.1 coordinate 953,481, forward strand.
TCAGTGACAATTATAATGATATAAGAAGAGGTCTACTGTAGTGCAATATTCCAGTATTTTGATGCCATAAAACTAAGATCATATAAATATACTTTAAATCTTATAGAGTCTGCATAATTCAGAAGTAAAAACTTGATTTGCTGTACTGAAATCTTGATTTTCAAAATAATAATCTTAATATTAAATTTTGATTAGCTAATTTTATCGCCAATATATCACAATCAAAAGAACATTTAAGCGTTTTTTCTACCTTTCTAACATTTCTTCAAATAGTAAATGACACTGGCATATAATGGTATGTTACTGGTAAGTTACAATTATCCTTCTCATTGCTTTATTTTAACACTTTTAAAAATTATTTTCTCTTTTTAATAACAATTATTAAATAAGTTTTATTAACGTCGATATTATTTGAAGAACAAGAATGCTTATTGCTGCATTAAATTATTCCCATTCGCCAAACGAATTTAAAACTTTTGATGTCATCTCTAGTACAAAGAAATATTTCCACCAAAAGAAAAACCAACATTCATATCACAAGAATAATATAATAGTTTTATAATAATCATAATAAAACCAAAACTGCAACAGAAATCTTCTTCGATTGCACTTCTTGAAATTGAGTTTGTCGTATCTCTTATATGTTTAGACAAAATGACATTTGCCTCAAAGGAACGAAAGTCAAATCTTGTCTCAATTACATGCAATTATTTTCTTTTCCACAACCGTCTTCTGCCTAAGAAGATTAGATTGTATCTTTTAGGGCTAATAAGAGATACTGTATTAGACTTAACAAGAACGATTTTGCTAAAGCAAGTCATTGAAGTGCCGTAGGCATTGCAGCTAGAGTTAAAAGATAGTAGCAACCTAATACCAAGAAGAGATGTTAATTAACAGGTCTAGCAAATGAATTCCTTCTAGACGGAATAGTACAACCATTTAATGTGACTTCCATCAATTATCTGTTATTTTGTGGAAGTTGTCCATTTCATTTTAAGAATCGAACTTAAATGAAAGTAATTTCAAAATTCCTCGAATCATAATGAAGAAACGAATCTCAATTATTGTTGCTACGTTTGTTTATTCGTTTATTTTCTTAAGCTAAGTTCCTTCGTCTTTTGATAACCTTCTTTGCAGCCCAAGATATTATTTCACCAAAGATGAACTGCATATTGATTCAACATGTAAAAATTAACCTGTAAATATGATGGTAGAGTTTTAAACATATTTGTTCTACTTTTAAGAGTAGATGCTTACAATAATTAACTTAATTACTTCAGGTATTTACAGCCTTCTACTTCTTCCTTACGTTTTAAACAAATAACTTCAATTGCATATTGATATAATTTTGCTTAAGCGTAATTTATCGAATTATATGATTCAGTCAGCATTCATTTGTAAAAATGAGTTGATCTACGACCATTATCATGCAACGAGTTCTTGCTTCTTATTATTGAGATTATCTCATAATCATTTCGCATGTAGAACTCCAATAATTAGCCATATTATTTAATCATTTAGAGAATAGCCAATTATAAAGAATCAACAGGCGTTTAAAAATAATTTGAATAGAGAAATCCCTTAAATTATAATTAAATTTTGAACTCTTCACTTCAGATGAATTATGATTAATAGTGGTATAATCTAACCTATAAGCTACTAATCTTGGTTTGCAACATATTTTCAAATTTCTAATGTTATTGACAGCTTTGAACAGCTAGAAGAAATTCCTTTGGAAAGGGCAATTTTATTTTAATAAAGTATAGTGTATAACTGAGGAAATACTTTTTCACTATTTAATAGATTATTATTATGGAATCAGTTCAAGATATATATTAATCATTTAAGCAAATGCTTATTCTAGAAAAAAATTTAACTGAGAAAAATACCTCATAAAAATAATTGATGAAGCATAAAGTTGCTAATTGAAATATCAACTTTTTTTTTTCAGCTAATTAAAACTTGTACATAATTTTCAGCATTAAAATAAGATTATAAAAAACACAAATTTATTAATATACTATTCTATTAACAGTAAATAATATTCTATTAATAGCAAATAATATTCTATTAATCACAAAATATTTTATTAATCTTAAAATATTAATATTGATACAGTCTATTAGACTATTTAACTTACCGACTTTATCAATAAGTTAAATAGTTTAATAGAAACAGTCAATCAGTTAGTAAATGCAAATGATATTAGAATTAATTTCTTTTCAGTAAGTACATTAAAAATAATATCAATAGACGAGTTAAAAAATTTATTGTATTTTCAAATTATTACTTTGATAGATATATTTTAATCTAACTTAAATATAATTTTGAATCCGGTGTTAAGTCTTGTTTGTTTTTAATCTTCCAGGCCCGTATTTTACTTTATATTTGCTGTAAAAACAATGTTAATAATATATGACGATGATAAAATATTTCTTTAACTACGAAACAGACTGATTTTATTTAGTGATTTTATCTTTATTTGAAATTGAATAAAGATGAGAATTATCAGTTAAAATTATTCCGCTTTAACTAATTCACCAGTATGTGTTTTAACTCTCCTTTTATGGAACTTTTTCTTAATAGAATTTGTGGCTCAATTTAAAAAAGCTGTTTTATGAAAAAATGTCATTTTTCTTTTTACAATTACTGATAAAATGATTTAGTTTACCATCTTTTAAATTAAATTCTTACGAATAAACAAAAATTATAGAAACCTAATCTACTGTTCGACATCAACACACTTCTTCTGTCATATCAGTTTATTACAAAAACAATTCTCCCTCCAAATAAAAACATTTTACTACAAATCTAACGACTTGATTAGTAAATAGTTCTGATATCAAACTATTTCCACCACGTAGCACTTTTTATTATATTTATACACACGCATCACGAGAAACGCATCACTGATTTGCTCAATTTATTTTCACATGTGATAAATTAAGAGTGAAACAGGCATTTCTACCGTAAAATAGTAATGAAGAATACATAGCGAATAAAAGAGTTTCAAGAGTTATATCAGCACCTTTAGCGCATGAAAATATACAAATACAATATGCACAGCACCTCACATGGCTTCTAATGAACATAATATATACAAGGAATGAATTAGCAACAGTTCACTTCGATAGAAAGAACATGCAGATGGTCAAGGCCTTAATATCTTTTTAATTAATTATCAGTTGGCATTAAATTGACAATTAAGGAAATATCAAGATTAAATATCAATTGGCACGTTCTTATTATCCATTGTTTCATTTCATTTGTGTTGTATTCTCATTATAACAGAGCTAGAAAACCAACTCTCACATTGGAAACTAAAAAAAAAAATAATTGAAGGAACAATAGAAGTAGCTTATTACCTTTTTTAATTGTTCATGTGTAAGTCGCTTATAATCTTAGAAAGATATGTACCCTCTATGAATATTCTTTGATAAATGATTTTCTGATATTGAGTAAAGCAACTACATCCTGCAGTGATTAGTGCTACATCCATTTGTTTAATTTCTTTCTTTTCCTAGATCAAGTTCTTCATGGAACCGGCTGTACATGCTTTGCAATACCTGGATGTGATCCAGATGAAAGATTCGACTCATAAGTCGCATTTTTACCACAGCTTGCAGGGAGCACTTCTAAGCATCCCTAAAGTAAGTTTATTGAAATATCAGTCCGTAAAAAAATTTGATATCGCTGTTAAAAAATAGAGATAAATTTAATTGTATATATGTGTTAATAACTCGTTGTGTCAGTTTAAATACGCATAATGACTGATTCCATTTAGTTCACGGAAAGCTAATATTACCAATAGGTTAACTTTGTAACACATTCTTCTTTGTTGCTGCAACAGCCCCAAAGCGGTCTGCCATCTGACAGATTTCGAAATATGAGATGTTTTCTTTTTACAGGGTAGGATTGTCAGCCCTACGCGCTGTATTCATATTAAACCAGGACCTACGGTTTAAAATGGGTTTTGAACCACTGCAAACATTCATGGTATCTCTAAAACACAAACCCGAAACTTGCGGCACCAAGCGCCAAAACGTTAGTCACTCGGTCATCAGGCCCCTTGTAATACATTACAATTATTTATTTAAAAAGTCGGCTATAAGACACACTTGTATCCACTAAAATAAGTGATATAAAAATAAATTTTTGGTAGATTTAAAAATAAATAGAAAAAACTATATTCTGCTTTCTAAATTAAAAATATTATAAAATTAAGAATATTTACTCTGAAAGTATTAGTAAATTTTAAAATATAGAATTTGATATTCGAATGAATTTTTCGGAAGCATCTTAGTCAAGAAACAAGTTAGAATAGTTGATGAACTGTTCTAACTATGATATAATTTTCTAAGATATAATGTTTTTATATAATATTTTATTATGAGATTTTATCGTAAAATATTCTTATATATCGTAAAATAACAAAATATCGTAAAATCAGATTTTTCTATAGAATGTTACTAATTATTAGTTGTTTTCATACAATTTAAAGTAAAAATCTTATTTTTATTAAATTCCTTGAAATCTTTAATGTACACATTTAAAAAAAAAACACTCTGGTGTGCATTTCACTACAACATAGAGGCTTAAAAATGGCATTCAAAAAGTTTTAGTAATGTATCCTCCGGCACTCTAAGCCTTGATTTTCACTTACATATAATAACGCTTACGTTGCTTTTATAGCTAAGAAATAATGTGAGCAGAATTCTTCGAACTGTTTCTGCGTTTGTTTTTTCAGCATGACTTAACTAATGTAATCTTTTTTCTCTCTTCATCAGAAACTATGGTTTCAGCACGTTTTACCATCGCTGAAGACGGAACTCCAATCTCCTGAAGTACTGGCCGCTGCTCTGCAGCCCTTACTTTTCATGATCGAAGAAAGCACAGTGGAAGAATATCAGAACGAAATTCTTCCAATCTTCCGAACTGTTTTCAGTATGCCCAAATCTGTTCAGGTAAATTTTAATAACCGCTTAAATTATATTATTATTTATCACTTTTCCTCAAATTCATTTCATGTATTATGTTAAACTGTTTATTGTAAAGCTTTAGAAAATCTTTAAATTGTCTGAGCAAAAACATACGAGTAAAATTTATTTGCATTGATAATATAAATTTGCTTTCATTTTTGTTCACTGAAATCATGGATATTCAAATTATTTCTACTATTTTAAAGTCAAAAACTACCAGTTTTAAATGTTTAATTCCGCAGTATTATTCAATAAATGTCATTAACTAGTATATAGAAAAACTGTTTGAATTCACGATGCTAAGTGGCAATTTAAGAAACATTGATGAAAATAAATAATTTTCCTACATGATTGATGCTATCTGAACTAATGAGACGCACGATTTGTATTCACTCTCAATAATAACATGTTTTTGAAGAACAAAATTAAGCAATCATACTTGATGAAATCGAAGTAGAAATTAATGGTTATTTGATTAATTATATTATTTGAAATGCATGCTATTTACGAAATAAGAATACACATAAAATATTTATTACATATATTTAAGCATTGATTGTTATAAGAGGAAAAATTTATTTAACTATTGATTATAATGAATAAAGCAATACAGTTATTTAAGCCTCAAATATCTTATTGATTGATTAAAAAAAAGCGATACATCTAAGTCCGTTAACAATAATATTTCTTTTTATTTAGGCTACTGTAACTTTACTGGAAAATCTTGATATAATAATGAAGAAGACGCCTAAAAGCGACATAAAGGCAGATGTCTTGCCTATGCTTTATAGCGCCTTCGAATCAACTACTCCACAAATTCAGGTAATGTATAAAGCATTATAATTTATCCTTTTAATTACAATTATATTGTTTTGCAAAAAAAAAAAACGAAATACCGTAAAGAATGTCATCGTTTAAATAAAATTAAATATCGTAGGACCTATCAATGGTAAAAATTGCACATTGAATATTCAAGCTAGTAATTGGTTAAATCTTCCTTTACAAAGATGTATATATCTAAATATAGCGTTATAAAGGTTTTCTAATCTCAATCTGCGATACATTATACCAAGCATTCTTCAATTGTTGCTCCATATCTGTGACATTTCAAGAAGCCTAAATATGGAAGCCTACCATGTCCATACATGTTCAACTAGCCAAAGGTCTAAGGACTGTTATCGCCGAGGAAATGTATCAGCAGCACTGAGGCAGCTCAGCGATCTGCTATCTGTAACAAGCTAGGCATTATCTTATTGGAAAATGATTCTAAAATGACGTACCCTGAAGAATAACGCAAACAACAGCCGAATGTCATGATTACATCTTTGAGCTGGTAAAATTATGAGAGAATGATGATGGGAGACCTGCAGAGGTAAGATATATAACTCCTCATCAGGGATAATCTCCACATGTCTCTGTAAAACAAAAACTGATTCGGACCACCACATATAGATACGATGGTCATCTGATCCAAGACTGAAGCTGGATTCATCACTGAATACTATGTGATGTCAGTCATGACGACATCAAACCAGACAACTCTGTCCTTGTTGTAAAGTTAAATTCAGGTATTTTTAAGCAACTGAGAGAGTAACCTTATTGCAGCCAAGCTCCATGAAATGGTCGATGTATGGATGATTGCGTACGTTTTATGAATAATGCCGTTGTACATTGGAAGGCGAATAATGACAACGTTGGGGCAGTTGGGCCATTATAAAATCTTGCCTTTCATATGCGCACTTTGGTCTACTAGAGCCTAAATAATTTACATACTTAATATAAAGTAATTTCCTTGTGAAATGTTGAGATTATCGGATAATCAAAAAAGTGCTACTAGATTTGTTTTCCCTTAAAATAGACTATATAAAATAGTTTCATTATAAAATAGAATTTGTAATATCTTATCTTAATTTCGGTTTATTGTTTAAAAATACTTTTTTAATATTTAAAGCAATTAATGAAAAGTATCTAGTAAAAGTATCTAGTGTTGTAGTGTGTGTAGTAAAGTATCTAGTGTTTTATTGGTAATTGAAGTATAGGATGAGAATATAGTTCCATTTCCTGTTAAACGTAAAATATATTTTAAAAACTGTTTATTTAATCATGGAGTATTTTTAAATATACTCATAAATCACAAGAAAAATGAAAAAAAAATACATAATACATGATATATTCATAAATCATAAAAAATTTGAAAATGGTGCTCTGTAATAAATAATGAATAAATAAAATAAGCTTAAAAATAAATAGAAAGAAATCACAAATAAAAAAAAGGCAACGAAACAATGATTAAATTATTTGATGAAAAAAACAGCAAAAAATGTATTCATAGAACTGTTCCAGTTATTGTCTTCTCAAATAATAGTATTAATTAATTAATTAATTAATATTTTATCATTTACTGCATTTTTAAATCTTTAAAAATTAAAATAAAGTATATGACAAGAGATAAATAAATTTGACTAATATAATAATAAAGATTAAAAAAGAATAATTAATCTTATAATAATATTTGGAAATAAAAATGTCTGAAAGGCTATTAATAAATCTTAAGTATAAATCCATGATAGCATGCAATAAATGCACAATAATATATTATTCATCGTTGGAAACAATAAACATTTTTATTATATGATAATTAATTAATAAAAATTTCTAGGATATATAAATGAGTTTTCAGAATATAGTTAAGAAAGAATAATAAGATATCATACCTTAAAAAATGGCAATAAATCTTAAGAAACAAACAATGTCTTTAGAAATACCCATCTTCTTCTCACAAGAAACATTTATTTAGAAAGTTATTTTTGTCCAGCAGGAAATACTTAACAGAAAGTTTCTTAAGATAGCTGTGATAGGTTGTCAGAAATGAATATTTATCCTTATTCATATCCTTCGAAATTAAATTTAGCAAGCAAAAACCATTTTAAGATTTTTGTCATATACCAAATACAGCTGGACAATATACTACGATAACATAAGGTTGCTGAACTCAATATCGAATAATTTTGGATGGATATCAATTTTTCTTTGCTGTAATGAAATGTCAGCTTTTAATATTCAGAGAAAACATTGTTGAAAAAATATCTTCATTGTTTAAATAAATTTACTTTTTCGTAATATTTAATCTTGAACTTATATTTTTTTGTCTTCAAGAAATTTGCACCAATAATGCAAAAAAAAAATATTTTTGACTTTGTTTGTCTTTCGAAACTTCTAAGCGGATAAATGTGAAAGATTTCTTTTGTTTAAAACACCCAGCATTGCATTACTGTGCAGGAGCGTAAGATACGTGACCGATAAGAATTTTTCTGCGTTTCTCGTATTTCTGAAGCAATGGACCCACTTTGGAGGCTTTAAAAAAAATCTATATGTTTTTCTTATTCACTTTATAAGCTTTCTCTTCCTCTATGAGAAACTGAAAGGCCTTTCTTCTTAAAACTGTAGGTATATAAAATTTAAAGGCGAAATATTTGTTTGAAGAAACACAAAAATAACTATATTTTTGAAAAGAAGAAACTCGTTCTAGAGGGGTAGCTATTCAAGTGCAGAGAAAAGTTCCTTTAAAAAAATTGAAGATACATTTAAAGAATATGATATATAAAACAGGATGATATATCAGATTTCTCATTCATTAGAATAGTAATTTTGTCATTCATCAGAATAGTAATTTGATTATCAACATCAATTTTTACTTAACATCTGCCTTAAAAAATACATGTATATGTGCTCATGAGTATTTCATTACGCAAACACACATTTAGATCCTATAAAATGGAAATGTGTATTAACCAGAAAGCAAAAAATAAGAATTCGATTTCTGTCTGGTGTTATGCATTACAGTCACTACTTTTAAAAACTAGTAGACATTATGACAGCATCTCGCATCAACAGTTAGGTCACTTGGTTATAGATTTTTGGATTTTTTTAATACAACATAAAGCTGTTGTATAATTGCTTCTGAAAGTCTTCTGGAACACATTATCCCCACCAACATCATCCTGATTCTAAAGAACAATATTGGCCATCGAAGTCATGTTGCCCATTACAAAATGATAAACAAGCTTAGAGGCTTCATGGTATAATTTGCAGTACTATAAATATCTCATATTGAAACAAAAATAAATTTATAAAGATTAGTAATCAAAAAATTAGTAACATAATTTATACGTCTTTACATCATGCAGAGATCAATTGGAAGGCTTTTTTATATCTGCAACGTATGTAAAAGCGAACAAAAAACAAATGCCTATTGAATTCAAGAAATTATATTCAAATCTCTTATAATGGTTTTATTAAATATATCAAAAATGTTGTTTATGAAATCACTGAATTGAGAGATTAAGTATTTATTAAGTTTGAAATCATAAAAAATTAAAAATACTAATTTATATTGTTAATTATTAATTAATTGTTTTGTTCATTTAATTAATTAATGCACCGATTTTAAGAATAAAATAGTACTTTAAGTTTTTCGTCTCGACAGAAAGGAAAAAAATAATTGAAAATAATAAAGTAATTGTCAAAAACAATAAAACAATATTTTATTGTCTAAAATGGGCATGTGTTGAAACAGAAGGATTTAAAATCTCGAAATACTAATTCGTGATATAATATAAAGGATTTTTTAATAGAAAAGACAGATGTTTTTACAGGTATTCAATAGTTCGTATACAGGTATATTCTGAGCATTCTTTTCCACATGATAAATTGTTTCTCTAACTTTTATTTGTGTCTGTTTCGTTTTTATAATATCGCATTCTTTCTTTATTGTTAAAGTCTAGGCTTTTTGTCTAGGTCTGTTTTTAATTTTAATTAGTACGTATTAATATTTGTTATAAAACATTGAAATATTCAAGCCATATTTATTTTAATAAATTAATGCACATTAAAAAATTTTTATAAGAGTATTTAAAAACCAACTGTTAGTAAAAATTTGAAAGATGAATTAGAACTTTATAATTACAAATATGTTCATGGCTCAAGGATATTGTAAATACTTTTAACAAAACATTTGCTTTAAAATGAATATTTTTAATTAATAACGATAACAAAAAATATTTAATACAATACTGTATATTCAAATGTTAAAGTTGTAAATTTAGTTTGATAAAATATTTGTCATGGCTAATATTTATTCGAAAACAAAACCAGTATTCAATATTATAATATCAACGAATTTCTTTGTTTAGCTTTAGCTTTGATACGGATTGATAATGCAATGAGGAACGGTATTTGTAGTTGAGTCCATCATAAGTAAATAACATCATTTCAAATTACTTCATCCTCTTAATTACATAAAAAAAGTTTTTAAAAGTTTGGATGGTCTTAGTTTATAAATCGATATTAAAAAAAGGTTTCCATGATAATTCACATTTCTGGAATTATTGGCCACTAACAGTAATGTATATGAATCCTCTGGGAACACTTAAGTGTTTAAACTTAATTCATTGGTGAGTGATCTTTTGAAATATTGGCATTGGTCTTCTGGGTCATTGAAGCTGTTAAGCAAACGGTTTTACATAAATGGATCCATAAATTAAATCAGGTGATATAGGAAGATCTCTTTTGTAAATCAAATCACCCGTCTGGAAACTCTCCATTTAATCCACTCCTGCCCTTTAGTTATGGTGATTTGTTCCTCGGACTGAAGCAACTCTACCTGAGTTATTCATCCCATGAAATCAGATGCCTTATTTAGAATAGAGTTGGGAAATCGGTTTCCACTGCACGCAATGCTCCATAGTAACTTCAAAAGAAGAAAGATCCTGGAACTTAGCATTTCAAATACACATTTCAATGGTTTCAGTACTTGTAGTTCTACCATAACTGAAGTGGCATCGATTGTGAACTATCACTGGAAAGAAAAGTTAGATTCAAGAAAAAAGAAATAAACTACAATCTATTTTTAAAAAATATAAGTGTTATGTTGATGATAGATTTAAAGAGATTACAATAAATTTTTTTTCTACAATTTCAATAATTTCTTATGCGTTGCTGATCTAAAAAATGAGTTATCTGCCCAATGACTTTGACATCAGAATTTGTATCTGGTGTACAGTAAAATTAAAAGCAACATTATTTGAGTGTAAATTAAAAGCTGGCATTTTCTAATTATCGAATACAATAAATTACAAATTCATATTGTTGTTGAAGTTGTCAATTATTTTAATTGACTTTCAAACTATTTAAACCTTCACGTCAAAGGTAAACACTCTGAGCAAATTACAGAATATTCTTTAGTAATTTTATTGTAAATAAAGACTTAATTTTAATTTAATTTTTAATAATCTCAAACGCAAAGACACTCAGAAATTTTTGAAATGAAATTTAAAACTAGCTTTGGGAATTGCAGAGTTCGAATAACAACAGCACGGTCGTTTCCAGTGGCAAAGGAAAAATCTTATAAAGTGAAACATATCTTAAAATATAACAGTAATAATACTTATGTGAAATAAATTATTTTTAAATAAATTAAATGATATTATTTTATACATAATGACATACACTAATATGTGTATAAAAATGCTTATGCATATACTAGGACTGAATGTTAATTAGTGTACCACTAAGTATGCTCTCGATTTATTTGGTGTCAAAAATACTACAATCTGTCTGTTTTTTCTCAATCTGTCTGTTTTTTCTACTTATGTGTTGCTGATTTAACAAATATGTTATCTGTCCAATGATTAATAATGCGTTATTTACAGTGAGTTCGAGTAGATTCAATGTCAATTGTGACAAAATCAATTACGGCTTTTTTGAGCACCGACAGCTGTACTCACTGATGTGAAGCTTTTAAGTTTTCTACAATACGAATGCAAATGTATGGCAACTATTCTTGAAAACCCTTCTGGAAGACATTATTCTACATTTTTCTTTACAATGTTAGACTTGATTCTCTAGATCCAATGGATTCTTTAACTTGTATTTTTTTTTAACATTCATGGGTCTCGTGTTCCACTTCCTTTAACCCTTTTAAGTTAATTTTTTTCTCTTCAATAGATTTATGTGCTGCTTTATCCAGCGATGAAATATGATAGTGCTCAACAATGAATTTTCATCTTTTACGGAAATCGATAAAACATTAAAAAATGATTCATTTTTTCACATCATGAAAATGAGAAACCCGAAAATTTTTTTTTATTCCAGTCAATTTTGTATCAATAATAAGAACAATGTAAAAAAGTCTGTCGAAATGTTATATTTCTAAATACATTTAAAAAAATAATATTGAACTGAAACTGAACTTAAGTGAATTGAACTAAGTTTTTTTACTGAAAATTTTATAACTGTAATAACATTAACTGCTTATTAACTGGAAAGTAATATTCAAATTATTTCACTCTCTGACAAGTTTTACTCATTATTGAATGATAGTAACTTAAGCATGTTACATAATTTTCACAGTTTGGGGGCAAAGATGCATACGTAAACAAAGAGTATTATCAAATTGATAACAACTTGATTAATTTATTGATTGATTTTCTATTGTTTTTACTGTAAATATATTTGTAATGTTTTTTTTATTTTTAATTTCATTAATGATTCCAATTCAAAACAATAACTTTATTAGGAACGTTCGTCGCCAATACGATTTTCCAGGAAAATAAAAAGTATTTTAATTTATTCACTTTTTTCGGGCATTATTATAGTTTCTAACAATTTAAATTTGGTACTGTGGAAACATGATTTATCAACGTCTGACATTTGAGTAAAATTTTTATTTATTTGGCACGTTCATAAACCGCAATTTAGGTTAAATTTATGGTTTCTATAAATAAGAAAGTGAGTATTATGCTCGAAAAAAATTATCTTTTTCTTCAATATTAGACGAAAATTTTAAAAAAGGGTTTCTCATCTTTCTAAAACATTCAAAAAATACTTAAGAACATATAGCACGAAAAAAAATTCAAATAAACTAGGAAATACATATAGTATGATACAAGAACACATGAAGTTGGCGCGTTTAAAGTCAAGAAATTTTTATTTATCATACTTGAATTTCTCTTTTGTAGAATAAGATCTTATCTATGCTGGTAGTAAATTTACTATATTCTTAGAAAGACGAGAGAGTTGTACTAGAAAGCATTAATCAAAAACTTTTCAAACAGATTTATGCTTTCAGACTTTCGTTACAGATTACCTAATTCTTAACCGTCTGTGGGAAAACCTATGAACAAATGAAGTTGATTGCGTGACTCATTCTTTAGAGGCCAATATTTGCATACCAAGGTTTTCCTACGTTGTATAAAATTGTATTTCCGCACAAAATTTTCTTATTTCAGTTTGTAGCAAACCACTGAACCATTTTAAGCCTGCAGAAATAAACAATTAGCTTTACAATTAATAATCTTTAAAATAATTCCGAATAAAATATTAAATTATTATTTCTTAATTCCAGTATGTTTGAAGATAATTTTTCTTTTTTGCTCTACGCATAATTAATGATAAATAGTATTAAGTATCTACTTTGCTTTCTTTCATTACATTTGTGTCTAATATTTGTCACTAAATGATGGAGATTAGCCTTAATCGTATGCAAAATTAAAATCTTTATCCATTTTCAAGCACGTTTCTGATTATAATGCCCCAGTAAAACAAACTCAATAGATGTAGGACAACTTTTTACTCATTTCTAATTACGAAATTTAGAAATCATAATGAAAAAAAGAAATCGTAATGAAAAAAACTGACTATGACATAAATAGTATTAAACAAAAGATGTAATAGTTATGAAGTAACTAAAAATTTAGTAAAATTACAAAGCTGAATTAAAATATAGGGTGATTATAAAAAAAATTCTCTTAAAAAGCTAACGTTAAAAAAGCTATGTGTTGCTAGCTAACATACCATTCCCAGAAACTGAATAAAGTTTTCGTTTGACTTATTTTGAGGTATGCTGTCAAGAATCACATGAAAAGCAACAGTTAAACTCTAATAGTTACGGTTATAGTGACAAAATTTCGAAACTTTTTATACGCAGCAACTACTTTTTTTAATTGAAATGTAGTATCTCCATAGCGAAAAGCCATAAATAGCATTCGAACATTACCTGTTGCACAAAAATAGCCGGCGCTAAACAGACTATGAAAAAAAAGTGAAAATAACTGTGCCGCTAATCAGAGCACGGCTCTGATCCCAGCCTACTAAAATTCGCTCGAAACGAGAAGAAGAGAACAAGGTATGCAGATTTCCTGATTTAGCATAAGGCATTCATGACTGAAGATGTCACACTAGGTGAAAGAAAAAGCACCGTGAAATGCATGCCACGTATCTTTCTTTCTTGCACTCAGAACAACGGGCCACTTACATGGAAACAGCGAAGGGGAATAGTACAGAATTATTTCCTGAATGGACAAAATGCAGCAGAGGTTATTACTTATCTACCGCAGAAATCATAGGCTACGCCAAGGCCTCGTTTTCTGCAACAGCTGTATAGAACTTGATAAACAAATTTGAAGAAATTGGTTGCACATGCAATCATTCTTAGACTGGAAGACGTTCCTGTCGAGACTGTTGCAGATGGGCAACAGTCTCGACAGGAACGGAAGGTCTATAATGCGCTGGGCTAAGTTCTTCTTGCTAGTGTACGCAGTGTTTTGCGAGTTCTGCATCTGCCAAATTCTACGGTCTGCAAGATACTGCGCATTTTTCTCTGCGTGTTTTTGTATCTGTTTCGGCGTGTCCAGATATTGTAAACAATGTGATAAACAACTTATAGCTAGAATTCGAAAATGAATTCTTCATCCTGTACGGCGATAACAGCTGGTCTTTATGCATTCTGTGGATGAACGAGGCCCATTTCTCGTTGACTGGTAATCTTAATTCGTAGAACTGTAACCACTGGTCAGAGGATAATTCCCATCATGTGGTTGTACTTCCGATACACGAAGAAAAATTCACTGTGTGGTGCACTATAGAAAGCACCTTCATCCTCGGCCCTTATTTTTTTTAGAGATTACTGACGAGGAGCGTCTTCAAGCGTGTATGGTAAACAGTTCTCACTATCTGGAAATAATGACATGATATAATTCCTGATTTGCAACAGCGAAATGCTTATCTGACGTCAGGTGGATGCACGATCACGCTCCTCCATATATGGGGTCTTCTGTAAAACGTTACTTAACACAACAGTTTGGGGACAGAGTTAGCTTCTATCATTTCACACTTACGTGGCCGCCAAGATCACCCGATCTCATTTCCATGAATTTCTGTCTGCGGGGGTACCTGAAATCTAAAGTGTATAACATCTAATCAGCAAACTGTACCTGATTTCAAAGATGCCATCAGATGTCAGATTCAACAGGTTCCTCTTGATAGTGTACATGCTTCAGTGCTATCAACCTTCTGCCGCTTACAAAGTGTCATCATATGCAAATGAGGTCACATAGAAAATGTGGGAAACGCATCAAAATTTTTCTTTCTGTTGATTCTATGCCCTTATTAGTTGTTTTCACTTTTCTTCTTAGTCTATCTAGCCCAACGAATTTCGTGCTACAGGTACCATTTCAACGTAATTTATGGTTTTCCACTACTGTGATCACATTCCAATAAAAAAGATGTTGCCATTTAAAATTTCCAAAATTTTGTCACTGTAATTGTAATTGTTAGAATTTAACTGTTGTTAGATTCTACTCTTAAAATACCTTAAGCCAAAATTTCTCTCAGTTTCTGTGAACAGTATGATAGCTAGCGACTCCTTCATACATCTAGAAAGTTTTTTTATAATCACCCTGTATATATATATATATATATATATATATATATATATATAGGGTGCAACATAACGTTTGGTCTCGGCCTTTATTTCTCACCTTTGGTCTTAGACATATACTTCCACTTACATAAATATTTCGAATGATATGAACATTCATGTTATGGTCCTTTTATATTTTAAAAATCAATATTGAATAAAGTAAAATATTTATTTTTTATACACCTTCCCCCGCCCGTTTGCTATAGTTATATTTAGCAAAAATTTACAAACAAAACAATTACAAAACTTACAAACTTTTGGAAGTTTTTCGGCCTTCATTGAGGGGTCAGTTTCGAGATTTTAATCATACAATGTCCCCTTTAAAGTGAAAACGTGTTAAATATAAAAAAGGATATTAATCAGAATAACTTGAATCTAAGGAAATAAATGCCAAAAATTACAAAGAATATTGTTTGCACACAAAAAAACATTGGCATAATTCTTTCATGAAAACTTTTTCAATTTTTTTTTTTTTTTTTCTGTTTGTCATTTCAGAATATATTGATATTCTTGTATGGAATGCTGACAAAGTTACAGTCTAGTTATATGATAAATTTACTGAGAATCCTATGATATAATAAATTGTTTAAAATAAACATTTTTATATTATGAATTTTTGGGGGTAGTGTTACTCGCGTCCGTAATATATCTTCAAGCTACACGTACCTCCTGCGTAGTGCTAAATGAGTAACAGTGGTTCAGCCCTTGCTTGCGGTATAAAGATTAACTGTCTCTGTATTGCAAGCTGCATTAGAATATATAATAATAATATTATAAATTTCAGTATGCACGTTTACTTTTGAATTAGAGCTATACGACTTGAATACGCTGGCTTTCATGTTTAGCTGTAGGAAGCAATCTGGCCAATGATATATATATATTTTTTTCTTTTTCAGTGTGCTGCACTCCAAGCTGTCACACAGATCTCGGACATACTAGAAGAACAGGCAGTCCGGAAAATGGTTCTGCCAAGAACTAGACAAGTCTTCGACAACAATTCAGGAGTTAAGGTGAAATACAGTTTTACTTCACATACCCTTCGTTTTTATTTTAGTTTGTCATTTCATTTGTTTTAAATACATCGTATGTATTAAATTACGATTAATATACTTTTAAAGCATGGGTATTTTTTTATATTTCAATGGAAAGTTTTTTTAATTAAAATTTGCATGAATGTAACAAAATATTAACAACTTACAAGTTAGTTAACTTCCTAGTAACCTTATTTCATTCAAACGATAGCTTGTTGTTTCTTCGGGTTGAAGTAAAATTATTTTGAAATTCAATAAAAGCTTTGAGTCGTTTTATTCTTAAGCGGGATAGTGAAAAAGACAAAATATTTTACTTATATTCTCTCTTTCTTTTATCTTTTTCTGTCTTTAACAGTTGAAATAAATTAATATTGTTTCACACCTATTTAAAAAAAACGGCATCGCAATTCTCCTTTAAAGCCTAAGCCATACAGAATACGACAGAACTAGAGAAAAATAGTGAAATAAATTATCAGATAAAAATTATAAATGTCTATTCAGTATTAAATTTAACATTACCTAATTGCATTCAAAACTAAAAATTAAATTTTAAGGACAGATAAAACAGACCTAAATAATAAAGATGTATTATAATTTGTAAAACTAAAGTGAGATGATCCAAAATTTGTGTTCATTGCATCCAAACCAGTATAATAAAAGAGGTTCAAGCGAATATACAATATACAAATAGCGGGACAAAACGGCAATTTCTTTTCAGTTATTTTGATAATGCATGATTGTAAATAAACCATATTGTTTCTTTCTCTTAGCACTACATCATAAATTTTTAGAGGAACGCAAAAATACTGAATTCAAAAATTTTAAGTAATTTCACTATTCCTCTATATAATTTCACTATTTTATCCAATGAATTGCAAGAAAATCTTTTATATGTAATTATTCTTGAAAACTAATGCAAAATAACTCATTTTGTACTTGAAAGGAAATAATGCAATACTGAATGAAATATAGAATACCCATATCTCAAAAGTTCTGTTTTGAAACAACTCTCGATTGTTATGTAATTGATTCATCGATAAATTGGATTCATAGCAAGCTATTAAAACAAAGTTTTTGTTTCTATATAATGTTTTAATAAATAAATTCGGTGAGTTAAATATTTCGGCAAATATGAAACTTTTGAAATTCATTTTATTAATCTAAAACATTATCATGTTCACCCATGTTTGTTTAACTAACACATCCCCAACTAAATCCTACAAAAATAAACTTTGTGAGGTATGATTAGATGAGCAACGGCATATGTATTTTCATGCATAATTTTTCCACCGGAAATATTTTTCTTTTGAATTTCGAACCAATTGTTATAGATATTACCAAAAAATGAATGTATAAAGTCCAAAATCAAGCTATTCTGATATAAAATTATATCAATTCCCAAAAATTATATTTTTTTAAACAAATGCACTGAAAAGAACTGTTTGAATACAATTTGCATTTATAATATGTTGTTGAGTGACACAAAAATTCTTGAACGAATAGTTTATTAAGATTAAATTTTCAAACTTATGAATCATTCATGAGCTTAATTAAAACAACACAAAATCAACGAAAGAGAGAAAATCTATTTCTACATGAAAATAGCTCTTTTTCATCGCATTCGTTCGAATCAAAATAATGATATAGAAATAGAAATATATTTTATTCTGAAAATAAAGCAATCGTATTATTGAAAAATTCGCAATGAAAATTAGCTAAATCTAGCTCGATACAATTAAATGAACAAAATATATTATATGCATTTAAACTTAGAATACATAACTTTAAAAACTTCATAAACTTTAAGCATTTTTCATTTAATAATGAAACACATTTCAAAAGTATTGTTTATAAAATCGTTTTTTTATCACAACTAATATTTAGTAACACTAAATTAAAGTAATATAAAACTTCTAATTTGTTAACAGCAATTAAGTTCCTGTCCTTAAGTTCCTGCTCTTCCCATTTGGCCCCCTTTTTTTCTCATCGAAAAGCCACATTTTTCTCATCCAAAAAGCCCCATTTAAAAAAAAAATTTTAATACCATTAGAAATAATTTTGAAAAATTTGGCAATAAATGCCTTGTTTTATTTTTTAAAGTATTATCTGTAATTTTACGTATTATACCGCACTTTAAATAATAATATTCACTGAAAAAAACATATTCGCTTTTTGAAACATCGATTACAGTTTAAACGATTGTCAACTCGATTCGAAATCATTCATTAATTTGATTTACTTCTATTATTTAAATATTTATCTCCGGTATTATAAACAAAGCTTGTTTCTGAGCTGTAATAGGCCATTGAATACTTCAGTTTCTTTTTAAACGTTTTCTTTTTGAGAGCTTCTACAATCCCACTTTGGGTTTGTAGTCCTCCATTGAATAATTATTGCTTCTACGTTGAACTGCCTTACCAGTTCATAATGCTTACAATAAATCTAATTGATCATCGTTCAATAACTAAAGCATCGATTATAGTTCAACAGATTTCCGTACATATTAAAGATATTCATTCTACTTTGTGGGCTTTTGAAATATGTGTTCTTCATTTGTTGCCTTATCTGAAATTATTCAATCGATGCTTAAAAATGATAACTGATGGACATCAGGTAATTTATATGAAAATGTTTCATTTCTCTGAACTAGATGTAAGACCTTCATTATAGTACATTTACTCATTTTTTCTATCCCATCATACAGATGGCTAAAAAAATTATAGAACCACCATAAAGTATTTCAAAAATCTTTTTTAATATGCCGTAAGATCTTTAGAAGGTACGACTAAAATGGCCTGGATTTCCTTAGAAATTGTGCAAATAATGTGTCGTATTTCAGGAAATGTTATATCTTTCCTCATAGATAAATCGTGAGATCTCTCGTAAAAATAATGGTGTTAAATATCAACAGTGAACTCTATTCTGAAAAATAAATTACAATGATTTAATAATATTGAAGTCCGGGGAATGAGAGAATTAATCAATGGAGATATATGATTTTGTCTTCGTATTCTTAAAACCATGCCTAGAACAAGTCTTGCTGTATGGATTGGATAATTATCCTTGAAAACAGCTTGTCCTGATGATAACAATGTTTGCACCATAGGATGAACCTGACTGACTTAAATCTCCACATAGTCACTCCTGATTATTAGTCTTCCTAGAGTGATGACAAGGTCTGCAAAAAAACCTGAGATCACTGCTGAAATCATGACAGATTAGTCTTCATGCTTCTGCTTTACAGTTGCACGAAGGCAATCCAGATGATATGCCTAAAATATTATCTAGACGCACGCATGTTCTATAGGGAAGATCAATGTGATCATCGATTTATCGGCCATATCACTTTCTTCTATGCATCGTTCTGCCAAGCTTTAATGTCGTGGCACCATTTGAAACGTCATATTGCACTCTAATAAGTTAAAAACGATCTTGAAATTGCTACTCTATCATAAATTTGTTGTTTGTGTAGTTTCCTTCTAGTTATAATAGTAAATACAGGAACTTGCAGATATTAGCTTAGTTCATGGTCACTTTGGTTGCAACTGTCTTTTTTTATTACACAATCAGCTTCAACATTCGATTCTTTCACTCAGTTTTACGTTTCGTCTTCATTAGTGTATGCCAGATACTGTTTTCTCTTGTATGTATAGTCAGTCCTTACTTTCGATACCGTAGTTCGAGAAACACCTACTACATTAATGCTTGTAGTTACAGATGATCCATCAGATGAGGGCTAACAATTTATCTTCCCTGAAGTCTGAGCTGTCTTACATTCTACTCTATAAAAAACAAATCGCAACTCACAGTTTCATAAGTAGCAGTAGGTGTCAATAGAATAATTTATACACTATTTGCAGATAAAAAGTACATTTTGTGCTTTACATTTACATTTGTGTGTCATTAATACGAAACACCTTCGTAAACATCATGTTTATTGATAGCTGTTTCCATAATTTTTCTAATCATTTTTTAGTAATAATTTTGCTAATTTTTCTAATAAAAACAATTATTATTTCTGACTCTACAACTGACTCAGTTGATCCGTTCATTTCCTCCCTAAACGCATCTTAAGAGCTTTTATTGATGTGCCTCACTCATCCAATAATTATTCCTTACATAGGGCAATTGCAATCATTACCACCATTGACAAATTACAATAATGTAAATTTATCACCGCATGCTATACGTATTACCCATTCGGTTACATCTCTTCAGCATAATAAGCAAAGCATGTTTTTGACCTGGAAATATCTTTACTAATCCTTCAGTTGCCCCCTTACAAGTACTCTGGGAGCTTCTACAACACTACCTTGTGTTTTGGACCGACCATTTAATATTTAGTCCTTCAGTAGCAGAACTGCAATTCCTCACCGGCACTAACAGCTTGCAATGAAGATTGATTATTTAGAAAGGCGCTCGACAAGCTTTGAAGAAGAGGACCCTTTAGCAAAAGAGGATGCCACAAAATCACCCGAAAATCCATCAATAGCCCATCCAAAAACAACCTCTACAGAATCTCTCCCGACTCTTCCACGAAGACGACATTAGCTCATACCCTAAGCCATTGGCTTTTTCACAGCCATCTGCTCACCTCCATCTTGTGTTTTGCTATGCCTCTTGAGGAAATCCATGTTGGCTTAAGCTTTGTAATGTACTTTTGTCCCCCCCAACAGCGCACTTATTTAGCGGAAAGATTATTTTGATCTTTATTGAAGGAAATGGGTCCCTCAAGATTATTTTTGTACCGTATGGTGACACTTAAAACTCACTGTTTAAGTAAAAACTGAAATAGAAAACAAAATTTAATCCCTCTTTAAAAACAAATAGTTAATATCTGCTCTAAAAAAATTTTTATGTTAACTTAAGTAGAAAATATATTTCTCCTTTTTCTTCATAGTTGAATCGCAAAAGGTGGCTTAATGGTTATCCTCCAAAATTGCTGTAGAGCTGTTCTTGAAAACTAATTTTTGTTATCTGTTGCTATGACAAATGTTAGCTGTGTATAGGTTAGCAATAATTTTCCATAATTATAGCCATAATTTTGCGAGAAAATAAAGTATAAATCAGATCATGTCTTTGCAAAAAAACAGTCTACGTTTATTTGTTTCGTTAAAACAAACTGGGTAAAAATCACCAATAATAAACAACATATTGTAGGAAACAATATAATGTTTTAAGCAATCATATTTTTATTTTAAAAAGATTTAATTTCAGTATTTTCTGCAAAACTTACTTTTTTTTAAATCAATGAGGCTTATAAAAATTCTTCGCCACTTATTACTAGTGACAAAATTATAATGCCTTGTTTCTATAGACCGCTGATAGAGAATCGGAACCCAATTTGTTATTTCATGTCACGTGTTTTTCTGCAGGAATCCAAATAACTGTGGATTTTTTAGGAAAATTTCGCAATTGTGTATATTAATGTATTTTATGACGAAATGCAAATATACCTTAACTTATTTTTACGAGATAAATGCGTTCTTAAAAATTATGCATAAAAGAACTACCTAAAAGATTAAAAGACCTTATGCAAAAGGTATAAAGGTTAGGTATTAGGGGTATTAGGGTATTAGGGTATTAGGTATAAAGAACTGCAAAGATTGGTTCTAAGCCTGAAGTATAAGCAAAATAACGAGAAAACATTAAATTCCCTAGAATCATGTTTTTTATTTACATTCCATGAAGAAGACAAAAATGAAATGAATTTTAATATTTTAAAAGACAAATTCATTTAAAAAATTATTGCTAGAACTACTAGATATGATGTTATCGTCACATAAAAATACACTGAAGTGACAAAAGTCATGGGATAGCAATATGCAAATTTTCAGATGGCAGTAGCATCGCGTAGAAAAGGTATAAATGCGCAGTGCTTTCGCAGAGCTTTCATTTCTGTTCAAGTTATTCATGTGAAGAGGTTTTGACGTGATGATGACCGCACGACGGGAATTAACAGACTTTGAACGCGGAATGTTAGTTGGAGCTAGACGCGTGGGTCATGCCATTTCGAAAATCGTTAGGGAATTCAACATTCCCAGATCCACTGTGTCAAGAGTGTGCCGAGAGTATGAAATTTCAGGCATAACATCCCACCATGGACAGCGCAGTGGTCGACCGCCTGCACTTAACGACCGTGACCGGCGACGTCTGCACAGAGTCGTAAATTCTAACAGACAAGCAACACTGCGTCAAATAACCGCAGAAATCAATGTGGGACGTACAAGGGACTTCTCTATTAGAACTGTGCGGAGAAATTTGGCTTTCTTGGGCTATTCCAGCAGAAGACCGACTCGAGTGCCTTTACTGACAGAACGACATCGCTTGCAGCGACTCTCGTGGGCACGTGAGCATATCGGTTGGTTCCTAGAGGAATGGAAAACCGTGGCCTGGTCCGATGCGTCACGATTTCAGTTGGTAAGAGCTGATGGTAGGGTTCGAGTGTGGCGCAAACCCCACGAAGCCATGGACCCAAACTGTCAGCAAGGCACTGTTCAAGCTGGTGGTGGCTCCGTAATGGTGTGGGCTGTTTTTTCATGGCATGGACTTAGTCCTCTGGTGCGACTGGACCAAACATTGACTGGAAATGCTTATGTTCAGCTACTTGGAGATCACTTGCAGCCATTCATGGACTTCATGTACCCAAACAACGATGGAATTTTTATGGATGACAATGGGCCATGTCACCG
The DNA here is from genome assembly GCA_021605075.1 of Caerostris darwini. Classification (NCBI taxonomy): domain Eukaryota; kingdom Metazoa; phylum Arthropoda; class Arachnida; order Araneae; family Araneidae; genus Caerostris; species Caerostris darwini. The sequence continues at coordinate 976,942 of BPLQ01013769.1, forward strand.
GGCCACAACTGTTCGCGATTGGTTTGAAGAACATTCTGGACAATTCCAACGAATGATCTGGCCACCTAGATCGCCCGACATGAATCCCATCGAGCATTTATGGGACATCATCGAGAGGTCTGTTCGTGCCCAAAATCCTGCACCATCAACGCTTTCACAATTATGGACGTCTATCGAGACAGCATGGCTCAATATTCCTGCAGAAGACTTCCAACGACTTGTTGAGTCCATGCCACGTCGAGTTGCTGCACTTCGCCGGGCGAAAGGAGGGCTGACACGATATTAAGAGGTATCCCATGACTTTTGTCACTTCATTGTATTATTTATTATTTTAACGCGAATTTCCATTTTTGTTTCACTTAAAAGATCCAAATGCAAAAGAGGCGTTGTCATTTGATGCAGAAACTCAAACATATAATTTAAATTGCTAAGAAAAAATTTTTTATGCAGAGCCAGCAATTTTATTCAGAGAATTCTCTATAAATGAAATTCATAAGAATTTTCTAGGTTTATAAGGAAACCGACTTAAAACTGTTAAAAAAACGGAGGTGTTTATGCGCATTCATTTATGTAATTCGGGAATTTTAATTTTCTTAATTAAAACCGGAATGCAATTCTAGAAAAACTATGAAATTTTATAATACGATTGTTCAATAAAGTTAATAATTTTTTTCTAGAATGTTAATACTATTGTTCTAGAATAATCCACAATGTTAATATAATTGTTTTAGAATGTTCTAGAATATTAATATAATTGTTCAAGAGTTATCTGAAATAAATTTTCAGAAAAATTATGAATAGAATTACGAATTTTTCTTAACTTAAGATCAGTCATGTAAAAGTGGATAAAAGTCATTCAAAAAAATTATTTTTGATAATCCAGTTCTAGCAAAAAAACCTCGTATAAAAATATATTTAGGTGTAGAATATTTTGAATGAGATTATATAAAAAAATATGCAAATTCTAAAACGAAAACGAATCTTTACAAAAGAAAACTTCTTAACTCTGAAAAAAATGATCATGGTTCGAATCCTTTATGCGATCTAAAGGATATTGCATTCATAAAAGATCAAATCTTTTAAATGAATAATTTCAATAAATACCAAAAACTCAAATTTTGTAATATTCTGTTTATTTTTAATAAACACTCGTAAGATAATCTTTATAAAATATTTATTTGTTATTTTTCAAATAACAGGAAAAATTTGTATTCCTTAATTTCAAATATTTTGAGAAATACTTCACTATATACAGTAAAGGTGTCGAGTAAAATCTTTCATGCTTTTAATGATGAAAAATGAAACTTCTTTGATACATTTTGTTTAAAATGGAATTCACGCATTATAAAGAATGACGGCAATTTAATTTCAAGAAAGCTAAAATATTCAGATACTCTTTTAGTGAAACAACTGTAATAAAATCAGGATTAAATCCTCATCGTAAGAAATTTATTCTGATCATTGACTTGAACGAGCTACTGCAAACGATCCGTTCTATTTCGTTTAATGTGCAGAATATTCTGGTGAAAAAAAAGGAACGTAAAATACAGCTATCGTGGTGGTGTTTCCTTCTACATTAATCACAACTTTATTGCTCTACTCTTAACCTTTGGTATACAAAGACTTGCCTACCAATGAACTTCTTGTCCCATTTCAGCTGCAAGTTAATGATCCAAAGATTTTTCTTCGCAATTTATACTCGATGAAGTTAGGTTGAAGTCTTAAAATGGCTTCGTATTATCAGAATAAAACTGGCCTCGTATTTTTCTTTCTACCTAAAGATGTTTGATGGTCAGGTTTTTATAGTATAGTTTACGTCAAAGGATGTAAAAAATAAATATTTTTGATTAAAATTCAATGAGAAATTTTAAGTGTTTTATACACTATGAAGAAAAGATATTTACTTGGTTATTTTATACTTATCTAATTCGAAAAGAAATTGAAGGTGAAACAACTTTTTAATTGGGTTCATCAACAACATATGGAATTAATTACATCAATATGGTCATCTTGTTGTATTTGTACTTCCTATATGAAAAATTAATAGTGTCAGATTTGCGATATCTATCAGATTCAAAATTTTTAAATTGAGAGAGGACAAATAGAGAGCAATGGACAAACAATAATATGAGGATTATATGAAAAAAAATAGTTTCATATGAATAAATTACTTTAATATTAAATCTTCACAAACAAATTTGATCATTTAATATGCAGAATTCAAATTTTTAAGCAGCATATTCAAATCTCTTAAGCATTAAATACAATAAAATAAATCTGTTTAAATTTTTTACAAAAAAGATTGTGATTGATTGGCTACAAAATTTGTGTTTTTCTATTATTGTTATATCAGTACTGAATCACATATTGGAAGTTATATAACTTATGCAAATATTCTTTCGCTTTAACCTAGAGTAAATAAAACAACAACTCCTCTCAATAAATATCTGGACGTCCCCCCAAGTCCCTCACCTTTTCTTACTTGAGCAAAGAGTAGGGAATAAATGAGAATAATATTTCAAAGCCCCAAAGCCGTCAAAAAGCCATCTGAAGTGATCGCGTCCTTTCAAGTAATCGATTATGTATTCCTCGGTATTACTTTGCGAGCTTTGTTTGTTCAAGAGAATCTTCTATTCTCATTACAATCTATTATCATTTCAATCCCCTCACTAGCAAGCAAGCTAAAATTACGTTCGTTGGATCTCAGCTATAATTCAATTTTTGTTTAACTTGGAAGTTTTGAATGGCGGTGTTTTTGAAACTATTCTTGGTACGAAGAAAGAAAATCGAAACCAATGAAAAATTTTAATCAAGCAACAAGCAGCAACTTAAGTATTCATGAATAAACAATTTCATGGTTGTTTGTTTAACTTGAATGTAACTGGAACAAGAAAATTAGAACATAACTTCAGTAACTATCATGCACAAGTGAATTGAAATTATTTGTCAGAGTAGTTAAAAAACTTTTAGTGATTTTATTTATAAATGAGTAATCTTGGAGAGAATAAGCTTTAATTCAGCTGCAACAAAAAAAAGAGCACAATTTCAGCAACTGTCTGTGAATGGAACTTATATTTGGTATACTTAGTGCATATCAACTCAATCTCATGAATACTCAAAAAGTATATTTTGAGTGTTCATATATAAACAATTATTAATTAAAATTATTTGCTTAGCGTAAACGCACATATTTAACGTCTTATTTCAATACAAATAAACTAAAGTATTTGTTAATGGTTCAAAGAATTATTTAAGTATCCGTGAATAAATAATTTAGGCGTGTTTGCTTAGCTTGAATGCAGCTGCAGCAAGTATAGCAGCTGTATTCAACATCTGCCGTGGAAAAATGAAGAAAAGTTATTTGTAAAGTTCGCATTTGTTTGTAATTAAAATGAAGATGTGCTATATACATTCAGTTAAAATGATTTTATTTATTTCTTTTAATATGTGTTTATGATACGTATTATCATATGGAGTTCAGTTCTGACTTAGACCCAGATAAAAGAACCAATGAAATAATAGTGAATTGTGACGTCACGTTATTCGAATACTCATGCTTAAAAACAGCTTATACATGGTTAATATTTTTCTGAAGTTGAACACAATTTTAAACTGCTATCATATCAATCTTATAACTTCATGCATTTAATTGTATTTGTCAATAAAAATGTAAGCATTCAACTTTTATTCCAAACATCCTTAATGATAGCCTTTTTTCATTCCTTGGTAGTTGCTTTTTTCTTTGTCAATTGCATCATTTACTAAATGAATTGCTTTCAAATAATCTAAAGGAAGTTTTATTTTCATTTACAAGAGAAATGGAATTACATGGCTCTAGAGATAACGTATCTTTTCTATCAGTCACAAATAAAATGATAGACATTAAATTTACTATTAACCATGACATTAAATTTGACCCTGCTGTTCTTATTCAAAGAAAAAGCGGAATTATCAGTAAATATACCTGGGTTGGTGGAGACAATTTACTTCTAAAATTCTTCTCAATTCGATATAGCTTCGATTTCAATCTCCTCGTTTCTGTTTGGATTCAAATTGTATGAAATCACAGCAACTGCCTTTCATTGGTTGTTCGAATTGGGGTCTACAGCAGGATTGAGCTCCTTCTGTTTTATCCCAACATTAAAAACACTTAATTCGATTTTTTCATCAATTGTTCCCCAAATTCTTTAACATAGATTATATCTTAATAAAAAATTTCATAAAAAAGCTCAAAATTTTAATATTAAAAAATTAACAGGTAGATCTCATTTAATATTTTATGTATAAATTTAATTTCAAATAAGAAAATAAATTAGCTTTTATCTATTTAGTTCCTTCAACCTGACTGCGTAAGAGTTGTTGTACAATTTATTTAATTTGAATAAAACATATTTAGTAACAGTACTATATAGATTTTGTAACTATAGTTTTTGAATAGCTTGTAATTGGAATTTAATTAATAATTAAAAGCGAATTTTTAGTTCAATAATCACTGCATTTCATGTGAATTACAAAATTGTCTTCATAAAATAATTTATTCTTATTAAATTCTCCAAATAAACGAATAAATCATTAATGTGTTGTGAGACAAATTTTTAGAGATCTTTTTTTATTAATCAAAACGATGTTCTAAAACTTCTGACTGATTGCTACATTTTTGCTACGATGCGAACTGTAAAAAAGCAATTTTATTTAGTTGTTCATTAAAATACAATAGACTACTTATCAAGTTCATGAGATTTATATCCTATTAAAAATTATACCATTTAAAAAATTTTTCAAATAGTTATTATCTTTGAAAAATTAAGAAAACATTTTTCATTATTCATGTTTATAATTTTGGACATTTAAGGTAAGTTTCCTTTAATCTTTGAATGTGATTGTTGAGATAAATTATAAAAGAAAATCCTGCGACTTTTTTCAGAGATATTTTCATTTGTAGAAAATTAAGATGAGGTAAGTACATATAATTGGCATATTTCCTATCAAAATTATAAAACATCTGTAAAATACCTTTGCAATTATCCCTGAATAATTTTTATCGTTACAAATTATAAGACAGACTAGTATGAACAATGGCAACAACCAGTTTTTTACTATTTAAATTAAAGAAGGTTTTGATGTAATTAATAAAATGAGTTTCATGAATAAATAATTGAATTTTATAATACTATAATATAAGAAAGTTATTAAAATTAACATTAAAATAATGTAAAAATTAAGAAATTTATTGAAGGTATATATGTGTTTCTAAAAGAGTTTTGATGGGAAACTGCCGAATGTGCTACTGTTTTCTTTTCTTTAAGACAAATTCTAATTGTGTAATCCAAGGTAAGAGTTCATCATGACTATTTCTTTTTGTGTAATGGGTGCCTGCACGCTGACAAATCATGAGCAAACAATATAAAATTTTATTATTATAGGAAAATTCGGTAATTACTTCTGATTGTATTATAGAAAATTAAATTATTCATACTTAAAATAGTACCGAATGCAAAATGATGTTTTGTCTATTTATTATGTCGAGTTATTTGCAGTAACCATTATTCAGCAATAAATTTTATTTTATTTTTATAAATTCAAATTGGTTCGGGACAATAAAGAAAATATACAACGTACATTTATTTTTTGTGAAAAAAGTTTTTAATTGATTGCTTTTCAAATATTTTTTTAACTGTTTCAGGGAAATATAGTGGTTTCAAAGATGTAATTTAACACACAGTTCAATATCTAGTATTCAGAATTCTTCCATGATAACAATGATTCTGACAATTATTCAATTTATAAAATTTTTGTTATAACTAGACCCTAGAATGGATTTAATTACGTTTTCAAAATATATATATATCCTTTTTGTAAGATAAGTAAATGGTTTCAGCTGCTTTTGAAAAAGAAATATTATCTTTGTAAGGAAAATATTTTTATTTTTATTTCCTTCAGCTAGAACGAAACAAGCGAACACACCTTTTGTCTAAACTTGCAAATAACATATCAGATAAACTTACAGAATTTTTCTCACAATCGGCAATATCTTTTCGCAAATCCAAATCCTTTTTTTTTTTTTTAATGATTGGTTAGTAGGGTAGTTATGAAAGCAGATGGGAGTAAGAAAAAAAAAAGGAAAAAAGAGACGCTATTCAAAATGAGACGCACGTAAGGAAATACCTCAAACAATGGCTTCCTTTCAAAAATAAAACTAGGCAGCTGGGAAAATGATTTCTTCTTTCCATGCACTGATATATTTATATTGTAGTATTTAATATGGGAGGGGAAAAAGATCTTTCACATTAAAAAGGGAACTTTTTTATGCAATGAATTGCACAAAATATTCAAATTTTTTTGTAACTGATATGTGTTTAGCTGGTGAGCATCAAAAGTGATTTTATTGCAATATCTCACAAAAAATTTCTCTTTCTAAAGTGATTTTTCAATTGTGAAAAGAAACGCACCTTAGCAGCTGGATTTGAAGATTGGATTTCCTAAAATATGGGATTTAAATCTCAGCCAAATTTTTAAATGCTGCACATAAATCTGTAGTTGATACCAGTTGATTGATATTTCTTAAATATTACCAAAAAGCTCACCAAAGTTGATTCTCCGACAATTATTGCAAAAAAACATTCTTTCTAAAATGGTTATTTTCTAAAGAGAGAGAAAAATACTTTTTATTTATCTAAGCGGTTAAAATTTGAAATTCAGAACTCTTCGAATCAATAAATTTATTTTAATGTAATCATATGTTTCATGCATAGAACATGTTTTTATAAATTATGCATGAATAACAAAAAATATTTATGTGCAAGTAAAATAATATAATTAAGTACATATACTTTCTCAATATATTTCTATGTGACACAATTTTTTCAACCAAAAAGCCATATTCTTTAGTAGCATGATTTAAAATTAAGACAGTTAAATTTTAATTATATTTCAATCCGAACAATATGAGGTTTCCAGTTTTCTGAAATTAATATATGCACGAAAAATTATTTATTTTTACTGCAATTTTTCTTCGAATGAATGTGCAATTTTATGTGAAAAATGCCTTGACTTTAGAAGTGTGATTTGAAGTTCAGATTACATTCGATTTTAAAACCACTGGACACTGGAATAACTTTTGTAATTGATACATGCTGATGCTCGGATACAACCAAAAGTTATTTATTTTAATTACAACGATCTAATACAATAGCTTCTTCAAACAAATAGGTTCTTGTATAATTGATTTTTCAAATAAATAGCTTCTTTTACAATTGCTTCTTCACATAAATAGCTTCTTGCTCAATAACTTCTTCAAATACAAACTTTACTTCTAAGAAAAAACACCTTACAGGATTTGAAGTTCAAATCAAGAAATAAATCTCAATATGTTCCAATTTTTGAATATTAAACAAGGTACAAGTTGTTGTTTTGCAAAGAATGCCCAAAATAAAGTTTGAAAAAAATTCATACAACATTTTTTTTTAATTTCTAAGAAAAATTTAAAAAAAAAAAATTTCATAAAAAAAATAATAAAAAAAATGTTTTTTTAAATTGTAATTTTTTATTTTTTTTTATTTTCTAAAAAAAATTATAAAAAAATTAAGCTTCAATTAATCGATCAGCTTGTTAAAAGTTTTCTTTTCAAACTACAGGATGGGAAAGGTGATATTCTTTTTCAGCAATATGTTTCGAAGTCCGAAATTTTTATAAATACAATTAAATCCGAAAGGTTTCCTTAAACGCTGAATATTCTCATCAACTATAAAATACAAATAATAAAAAATAAGAACAAACTTTATAAATTTCATAACTTCTATCATTTTTTTCTTGTAGAATCAATAAAAAAAATAAGACACTATTTCCAAGTTCTTTACAAAAACAACATTGAACTACATTAATTATTTTTTAAAACATTAAATTTAATAAAAATTTAAAACAGCATTTCTGTAATACTAAGAACTTTTTTCAGAATTTTTAAAAAGTTATTTAAAACAATTTTTTTGTTCATTATTTAAAAGTCTTTAGTAGATATTTACTTTTTAGAATCTTTCCTTTGGAATTTTTTTAAGAACCTCTTTTTAAAATCTCATATAACTAAGCTTCGGTTTTATCCCCTTAAAATGATTTTTTATTTATTTTCTATTTATTATTTTAAACTTATATATTATTATTATAATCTTTATAACTCACAGTCTAAATTAATAAATCAATATTTTAAAATAATTCTGTCGTATAATCTTTAAAATTTAGCCAATTATCTTATTAATAATTCCTATTAATTTTCAAATTGAATCAATTTCACATTGATTAAACTTTAAGAATGCTAAAAAAATTGACTTTTTTTACTATTATCTTATCTTCTTTATTAATCATGCTATTTTAGTTATTCTAATTTATTACATCGTTATTTATTTTTAAAATTTCATTTATTTTTATTATAAGTTCTTTCCTTTATTTACACAATTATAATACAAAAATTTATCATTTTCCTTTCATTATTCGACAAAAGTACATTTCTTTTTCTCTACAATTAAAATAAAAAAAAAATATATTTTATATTTAGTCCTAAAGAACTTTGGATTTTGGAGTGTAGTATTATTTTTTTTTTTTTCTGTGCATCATAAGTTTTGAAATAAATCCCAAATGAAACAACCTACAAACAAGATTTTGTAATAATAATTATTATTACATATTTCTGTTTAAGTCTGTGAACTAAACTTTTGTAAGACATAACAAATATATTATGAATTTTTTTTTTAATTCGAACTCAAATGACATTAGAGTTAGAAAAATTTTTAAAAATAAAAAGATCTTGCATTAAAATATCACTGCTTTTTTTTTTTGGATCATAAGTTATATCAAAAACATATAATAACTTAGTAATTATAAAGTTTTGTTAATATTATTTGTAATATTAGTAAAGTATTTCTGAGAAATTTCTATAAAATAATCATTATATTAAAAAAAAAAAAAAAAATTTATTTTATTAACAAAAAATTAAACCAATTTCAGAAGTTAAACCTAATCTATTTTCCAGAAGTAAATTTGTTTAATACAAGTGTAATTCTCCTATTTTTATTGCTTCATGTATGTAAATACTTGATTAGCAGATTTTCTTTCTTTTTTTTTTTACTATTTCGCTCACTTGGGAATTTTTTCTACAACAGAAAAAAAAAACAGTTTTTATATATTTTTTTAAAAAGAGACATCTTAATTTTAAATTTTTTTAAAAAACTTGTTGAATAATTTTAAATTATAGTCATGCTTCTCATTTTTCAACAATGTTTGTAAAAGAAAACGTTTATCTAATAGATATTTTAATGAACAAGATTAACTTCCTTTTAATAAACACACTTTTCTGAAAATTGTAAGCGATAAATGTTGAAACAAATTTTCGTAAAAGCAAATCAGCAAATATGTCTGCTATATAACTAAAACTCCAGTGGGTTTCGGTGATTCAAGGCAACAAGTTTATTCTAAAATAAACTCGTGGCGCCATCTACATGTCATGCGTGCAATTAGAAAGATTCTTTAAAATATAAAAAGGTTTTGAAAACATTAAAAATCTTTTCCTTACTTCTAATTGCATGTTTCCACACCATTTCCTTCATTGGGCATTAATTATATTAAATAAAAATACATACATAATTAAGAGTATATATTTTTAAAAAAACTCGTCTGTCTGCGTTAAAAGAGACGTATACAGTTTTGTTTTTTTTTTGTTACAAAAATTAAAGATACGAAAGGTAAAGATAACTGATTTATTATTTTTTTGTTTTGTTCTTTTCCTTCATGTTCTCCAATAAGTATGCACTTCGTTATTTAATACGTTTTCCTTAATTAAAATTCTAACAGAGGATTCAGTAATTGAATTAAAATGTTTTTATACGAACAGGCCTCTCTGAGATTTTTTACAAATAATAAAATTTTTCACTAGTTTAAAAAACAGTTTTATTGCTCAAATTTGACCAAAAATTAATCAGCTGCATAGCACCTGCATTATAAACACATGAAGAAATACTGCATGTTGTCTCTTAATTGGATTTTTAGAAAAATGGACATATATACTGATATGTATTAGCCATAGCAAAAAAATTATCATAAATAATATTTCAGTTTTCGAATTAAAGCATATGTATCATTTTTAATAAAAGTAAACTTCATTACTTTTATTATAATATTTTAACAAATTATGCTAATATTTATAATCCTACACTATAAATCTTATGTGCTTGATAATTATGATACTAATGATTTATAATTATACGTCCACTACAAATTTAATTCGTGCCCAACCACAGTTTGTATGTTAAAAACTTATATCATTATTTATAAAGTTTCGTTATAATCTCATGTGCTTGATAATTATGATGTCATAATCAACAGTCATACATCGACCATCAAATTGTTTAACTTCTGTCCCACATTTTACGTCAGCCTCCTACAAAATATTTCCTCTTTCCATTTTTTTTCTAATAAAATTTTCAGAAACTAAACTGGTAATTAGTGAACTGTTAAAAACTGCTAATTAGTGAATAGATAAAAACGAAATAATTCTCTTTGATCTGTTGTTTTTATCTACTCATAAATTCTTTAGCCTTCATGAAGTCAGACACAAACAAATGATCAAAAAAAATATATCTTTAAATTTATACATGTACAAAAAATTCAAATGATTTTTAATGAATATTTGAAAATAATACAATTTTTACACTAATTTTCCTCGGATTTACAAGAGTAGCCTTTAATGCCCATTAAAATTCACATATGTAATTTAACTGGCAAATACAGTTGGTATCTTAAGTCAAGGTTCGTATCTTCAGGTTAAAATGTAGTATGAAAAGAGTTTATAACTAGAGTGGTTCTTTAGTTGAGGTACGACTGTATTCCTATTTATACACTAGTCTTCTCACAATTATTTCGAAATTACAATTGACTGAATATGTACTATTTATTAGTTTACACATTTTGAAACTTATGCTATTTATTCAACAAATATGTTCAATTATTTAGTTTCTAACTAACTGTGAATGACATAACTGTAAATACATAACTGTCTAAAAAATAAACAGTGAATAAATTTATTCATTTCCCAATATTATTTATTTCGAGTCCAACAATAAAATATATGAAAGAAAATTAAAACTTTATTAATTTGTCTCAGTTTTATCAGTTTAATCTCAGTTTTATGTTATTTAAACTATTTTTATTCTTATTTAAAAGTAAGTAAAAAAAGTAAGCAGTTAGTTTTTTTGTTTAAGCATAAGAAGACACTTTTTAAATTCACATGAAATTCACTTGCGTGGAAATAATTACATTTAATTCTAAATAGAAATATATAGATATATATATACAATAAATACTATATACATTAAAATGAACCATAACAAATACATTAAAGTCATTCAGGATTTAAATTAAAATTGTTGGTAACGAAAAATTGAATTTCTAAGAAAACATTTTGAAATATCAAAGCTAATTGCTAATAATTATTATTATTAACATTTTGGCGATTATTTTAGCGATTTTGCGATCATTTAATCAAACTGTCAATTGAAAAGCAAAGTATTACTTATGCAGAATTTAGTATCATTACCATTCCTTTTTTAATTTCCCAATATAAGTTAGCTGTAGTTATCAAGGTGAAAAAAAAATCTGCAGTGTCTAAAATGTAATTTTAGTGGGAGTATAAATTTATTGTAATTGCTATTTCAATTTTCATGAGACTCTGCAAAATCTAAAAATTAATTGAAAAGTATTTATTAAATATAACTGATTTGACGAGACTAATTCCTGGATACGAATTGAAAAGATTTTAAAATGAATAAAACGATTTCCTGGAGATAAATTGTTGAAGAATATCTTTGCTCTGGCAAAAGTAATTTCAAATAAATTGGAATATAATTCTAAAATTTTTCTTGACGTTTTAAAATGTTTAAAAAATATTAATTTGTGAATATATATATATATCCTTTACTCCAATTAAAAACTCTTTCAATCTTAAGTTCTAATTTCATTCCAATATTTTCACAGTGAATTCTCACTTAAATATCAAACTTTGGGGATACTTTAAAGATGAAATCTTTATTCAAATCAAAAGTTTTTATTCGAAAGATATCAGTCGTATTTTATTCGAACTTATTTTTATTCGAGTTTATATTAAATCGTTTCAAAACAAATTTTGTATCTTGCTACTATAAATAACGTAAATATTCTGTACATTTAATGTTAATCTAAACTAAATATCCCATTCTAAATGCTCTTGCCGTATAAAAAAATCTCAAAAATCTGGGTTTTGTAGCTTTTATAGCAAAATATACCAAAAAACCATTTTTTTAAGAATATTAAAAAAAAGAAGTATTTTATCAGTTGTGAGAAGTATTAAAAAATACATACTTCATAATATGAATGGAATTATTTATTCCACGATATTGTCTGAATTCTTAGATTTTATAGATTATATACGAAGACAGATAGTCTCAGAAACACAATCAATGGCATTGTGTTGTCGAAAAAGACAAAGGCGATATTTAATTGAATAACGGAGAAATTATTATTAAGATTTCTTAATTAACTATGATGAAAAATACACACAAATTTTATTTATTTATAACTTATTTTTCATGAAAATTATATCATTCTTTTCTTAAGAAGATGTTTCATTACAGAACACACTTTCAAGATTATTTGCATTCAGTTGTTAGTTTTATTTTTAATTTTATTACCCTTAAATTTCAAAACCCAAATAGAAATAATAATTTTATTAAAGCTGTTTCTGATTTTGAATTTAAAATGAGCCATTGCTTAAAAATAAATCAGCTTTAGTTTTATAAAGCATTTTATGTGGGTATTTAAATTATAAAGTTAATCGTATTTATGGCAATAATAAGAAGTATTTTCATTCTGAAATGAGCTACTTTGATATTCTGTCTTATTTGGCAATGCAGGTATAAATTTTTAAACTGAATTTACAAAGTATAAAAAATGCTTTAAATTATACACAAAAGAACCACGTTAATTTTAATAATGTTTAAGAGTTTCATTTATTAATTCTTGCCTAGAATGTCTTGTTTTATTTGAAAAGTGATATAGTGTTTCTATTTTAAACTAGTATTATTTAAAATTTTACCTCATGTTCATATTTATATAAATGTTGTGATGAATTCACTATTTAATTAGTTAAAACCTTTGCTCTCATGATTGTCAGTGTGCCTTCTTGTATCATCTGCATGTTGTTTGTACTATCACTATCCACTATCATTCTCTTTGTCTACCATCTCACTCACTCTCTTTCTCTCTGTCTCTTTCCTTATGGTGTTGTGGTTTGCAGCTATGCATGGGAACAGTTACAAGCTCAGCGTTTATAGACTGCGATTATTTAAAGAAAATTCAATTAGTTTTATTAATAAATTGTTTTAAAAATAAATGTTACAAAAAACCTTCTAATGAAAACGCATTCTTTTATATTGAGGTAGGCATTTAAAACTAAAAGACATTAAAGCACTTGTTCAAGCGTTTAAAATAAGTTGATAACAAACTTTGTGGAACTTTATTAGTTTTCAATATGCTCAGTCAAATAAACGTACAGATAGATAATAAAAAGATAAACATATCCAACATTCCCGATAGTTCAGCATTTCCGTTAAAAATATTATGAACAAAACAGTGCTAAACAAAAAGAACACACAATTATTGCTATTACTTATGGGGATGTGTATTGCTAAAAATTAACAAAGACCAACAGCTAGTGTCTCCCTGCCTAATACATCACATTCATTTGATTTTCAATGTTCTTGAAGACATCAAAAACTCTCTACTATGTTTGATTTAAAACTGATTTTATATTCATATTTTATTTGTTACATTAAATTTCAGAAGAAAAAATCATTTTTGTTTTTCTATTTTGATTTATGTTCCTCATTTCCCTATTGGATGTTTGTATTACATTTGAATCAAATCTGAAAAATCTGAATGCAAAAGTACAATAGAAATATAAAGAACTTATATCGAGTTTTTTTCTAATCTGAAGTGATCAAAGTAATTAAAATTTTCCAAAATATTATTCAACTCAGTACATACATTTTTTTTCAGTGAATTTTCACGTAAGCACTGATTTTTGCATTTAACTTTACTTAACTTCATATATCCTTCCTCCATCTTGGCCTATGCAGCCTCCTATCTGATGGGAGTGGTAAAAGTAATATAAAAAATTAAATTGATACAATACTTCTAATTATGAAATTACATGAATACAACACGATATAGAATAGTTAAATAATATGATGTGATACAACATAATTAAGAAAAACAAATAAAACATTCGATAGTCAATACAAATGCATTAATTATAAACATGGCTGACAACTTGGTGTAACATATTATACATTTATTATGAAAGATCACGTTCAATGGAGTTAAATACAGCAAAATGTTATTGCTCAATTTTCATATAAACATTCTGTTGTAGAAAATATGATGCAAAAAACTAAGTTAGAGAGATACTAATAACATTGATGTAATAACTCGTCTCAAAATAAGATAAACTCTAACACATCAATGTCTTCAGGATTAATTCTATACATAAATACCGAAATTAAAATTCAAAGATATAAAGTTCTTTACGCACATTTCAAATTCTTATTAATACTACTTCACAAAAATATGATGTATTGATCCCCAATGACGTACTAATAGAGTATTAGTTACAAAATAACAACTGTAGCTCAGTACTTTCTTTCAAATTAATAATATATGCAATTAACAAAAGTAAAAGTCATATTTTCCGTGTATTCTGGTCTATTTATATTTTGAGTTGATATTTTTTTAATTACACTTGATTAGCCGAATTGGCCACATTAGTTGACACGTGAAAGAATCCGTTGCACTTTAACCCTACTGAGTGCATGAATACTGGGTGGTATGAAGTGCAACGCCATGCAGATGATCCTGTGCATAGCTGTCCGTTCCCACTGTTTGCATGTCTCACGTGTTCCTCTATCTTCTCCCTGTTGTTCCTCCTCTTCTTTTCTGCTATGACACAACATCAGGAAGATTCCGTTATTCAGGTGCAAGCCATAGCACTCACCTGTGTTGAGAGAATCATTGACAAGTTAGAGAAGACAAACATCTTGGACGAAGTCTTACCCATGTTAGGCAAGGCGAAACTCCAAGACCCAGCCGTACTGATGCCGGTCATTAGTAAGTGCTTTTTTTTAAAACTCTCAATTTACATCTTCTCACATTCAAAAGATCTCATAGGCACTGGTAAATTTATTTGTAACACTTATGAAACATCTAGCAAGACTCATTATGACTCATGACTCATTACTTTGAAAAGTAGAATGTCATGCTATTTCGAAATCGTGCATCTTAATAATCATCAAGTAGGGTCAATTCAAAAAAGTTAATGAGGATGATAAAGAAAGTTGATAAGTTGTTCGCAAAATAAATTTCATCTAAAGTCATACTCTGAAAGAAAAGTAAATTTTTATAAACATACATAATAATGGATTTCATATTTGAAAGGATTAAATAAAAAGGGTACTTCAAAAAAGACATTTTTTAATTTCAAAATCTGATTTCAACAAAAACAAAGTGATATTTGAGAGTTTAAATTCATTCAAATTATGGAATATTAATCCTTCTGATTTAAAAAATAATAAATTCATATTTTCTAGTTACTAAATAAGCAAAAACGAAAAATATTGACTTTGACATTGAATTCTTAACGAATTCTAACATTATTGTGTTGTGATCTTTTTAAAACATGCATAAGATCTAATTAATAACCACTTAAAGGTGTAATAATCTGGTATAATAATTAGCAAATTTAAATTAAAATTTAAATAAATTTGTGAAGGAAAATAGAAATATTGAATCTAGTATGAGCAAACAAATCATTAAGAAAATGAACACGATATTTTAAAAAGTGAACTAAAGGCTTCAAATTATAATTCAAAACCTTCAAATTAAATATTTTGAAATTTTTTTAAACTGCCACATTTTAAAAAGTTAATGCAAGATTATTAATAACTCTGCAAATTATTACGCATCAGACAGTACATTTAAGTTTTGTATCGAAAATGCTTCTCTATAAATATATTTAAACCACAGGTTTTGTGTAAATGAACAGGTTATCAGCTTCAATTACGTCGTTATAGCCTAATTTAAACTTTCTGTGAATGTTCGTAGAATTATTAAAATTCATAGAGTTCATTTATTTTCTAAGCCTTCTTACTTCTTTATCATCGTTTCCGTTATTGTAATTTTTACCGATCAAAATGCTTATTTAGAATGATATGAAGTTTTAATTACATCAGATTACTAGCTGTATGTAGAATATGTACTGATATATTAGAAGTGCAGTCTAGGGGCACTTATCAATTAAGAATTTACACTTATTTTAATATAATTTCTTTATCCAAATTTTTAATTGATGGATTTTAGAAATATATCACTTTTCTACAAACTTTATAAAAGTTTAAAAACAATTGCCATACGATGCAAACTTTTCTGACAAGAAAAATTTATTAGTAGGTTAGTATGTTGATCTTTTAGATGGATTGTGTATTACCATATAAATACTATGTATACTAGAACTTTATAACATTTTAAATATTTAATGTTCAGCAAACTAATTTCACAGATCAGGTGGTCTTTCACTAAAGATTTTCTCCAAAATATTAAATTTTTTTGCATCTCTGCATCCAACTAAAGAATTTTTGCCTTCTCGAAATGGACAAGACTATTATTAAATTGCCTTAGCTCAT
Organism: Caerostris darwini; assembly: GCA_021605075.1. Lineage (NCBI taxonomy): Eukaryota > Metazoa > Arthropoda > Arachnida > Araneae > Araneidae > Caerostris > Caerostris darwini. The sequence continues at coordinate 993,693 of BPLQ01013769.1, forward strand.
CAATAAGTCTTGATGATTACAGCAATGCCGACATGTTTCGGCCTCCTCTTTAAAATATAAAAGGAAAATTATAAAAGTAATAGAGACACACAGCATAATTGATGAGGTTTTTCATAAATTTGTTCTTCAAAACCTCACAAATTTAGGCACATACAGACTTTTCTGTCATCAGCAAATTAGGTTTTAGGGACACAGATTCATGTTACAGTGATTCTATTTCATAAGTATCAACTTATTATTTTTATTTGCTTCAACTAATTATAAAACTCACCGTCTTACCACAATGTCTAAAACTTGTATTCTGACGAATGTTAAGTTTAAGCAATCGGTTTTCGTAACTGGTTTACTTTTAATGGAGTTAAATTTTGTTATTTATTTCAGGAATTTACAAGCAAATGTTGGGAGAGAAGAGATACGGATTAACAGTAAATTTGCTTGCCACCAGAGTGATGCCGGGACTTATCCCAATCGTCGTCAGCCCTGGATTGAAACTGGATCAAGTAAGCTTAATCTTTTTCTCCCTCTAAAAAGCCGAACCATTACTTAGTCCAGTGAGTTTGAAACCGTATTCCTGAACTGCAAATGGCAACAATAGCATAAGGCATTGCGCTTCATGCCCTATTAAAAGTTATCAACAAACCTAGAAAACATAGCCTGCATTTAAGATTTTTCATGCTCGAGTACTTGGTACAAACGTCTATAGACTCATAAAAAAACCTTTAAAAAAATTAATCTCATAGCCTAATGATAAATTGTTCTGGCTTTAATCTGGAGGCATTCTATGACATCACTTCTTTCAGTAACGGAGGAACTCAATAGCGATTGTGGCAGCAATGTCTTCAAGCTACCTGAGAGTTTACTCCCATAATACGTGCAAATGCAGGGCAGCTACTAAAGGATAATGCCCTACCCATCATCGCTGACCAGTGGGCAATTCGTAGCTCGCAATAGTGGAACAAAATGTCCACTAACGTACAAAAAAAAGGCTTTGTAAACAGATCAATAATTTCTAACGCGATTTATAACAATGTAACAACCATTGGGATTCACATAATCAAAATGAATGAAACTTTTTTCTGAAAACTTTCTTTGATGATTTGCTTAACAAAATGTATATTTAATAATTTATTTTAAAACCTAGAAGAGGAAAAATCAATTTTGCATCAAAGCAGCTTCATAATATAGTGTTGTTGAAAACAAAAAAAGAAATAAGTGCGTATATTATAATATGGTTATTATGAACAACTCTATTTATATTATATTATTTGTTGTTCCATGAACAACAAATTTCTATTCAATTTCAATATAATTAAGTCAAAACTATCGTTTCAAAAATTATATATAAGCTATTAGTGGTTAAATTGTTATTTAGCAGTTTATTCGTATTTCCAATTCCAAAATAAATAATTTTACAGTTTACAAGTCTAGTCGAATTGCTCAGAGAGATGTTGGATCACGTTGCAAGAAATCAAAGAAATAAGCTCAAATTGGAGAAATTATCTTCGACAGAGATGTAAGTATTTACTTGTAAATTAAAATCACAACATTTCAGAAACAGCGCATTAATCAGAGCTATAAATTGTTAATCATTGTTTTAAATTGTTATCAGTTTACGATTAAAATCTTTTTTTAATTATACTAGTCGAACTGTAAACTGATATCAAAATATAAATATTTTAAAAGCAAATTTTTATTAAAAATCAGTTTTTTTATAGGAAAATTATATAAACGTCAATTAATTTCTTAATTTGACGATATAATTACAACGAATAATAATATTATAGCATGAAATTCTTCTCATCCTCATTGTAGTTAAATTTTCAAATATCTGACAAAATTGAATGGCACTAATATGCTGTTTCTTTAAAATAAATCCAACTTTTAATGCTGCATAATGTAGTTTCTACAGAATTGAAAATCTAACAAACTAAGCCTCCATTCAAACGAAATGCCTTATTCTCAGAAAAATTCCAGGACTTCTATTCAGGTGCTATAATAGCCTGAACCTAATAGGTAATATTTCGTCTTCATTCCTAGTTCTCCCAGAACTCTGGGAAAAGGGTGCCTATTTTGATCTATGATACATGAATTATCGTATCAGTGGGTTGTTTTAATCAGTCTGCCTACTAATGTTTCTTAAGAAGCCGCTAATCATGGACTTCAACTGCCCTAGGAAGTTGACATCATTTATTAGCAGACTCAGAACTAATCATTATAGACGGATGAAGATTCTCCCAGACAAGACCATTTGCAGGGGAATACATCCCCTCCAAAAATTGCCCCAACGCTTTCCTAACACCTAGGCACATTCTAGAGTGCCCAGCACTCACTCCCCATGTATTGCAATTGGGTATGGTACCAATCGAGGCCAACTTAAGAGAAGTCCTGTATCGTGAAGACTTTTGACTTGATCTGACTTTAATAATAATATTTTAAATCCATGGACACGATAACAACAACAACTAATATTTCTTTTTTTTTTTTAATTCCTTTCCCTCTTCTTGCTTTCCTGGAACTAAATTTTTTAAAAATGGGTTTTCCAATAATCTTTTATTTATTTTCCGTACAGTATTCCTACTACTTTCTCAGCAATAGCTGAACAATCAGCTAGTTATCCCCATAGACCTCCGACTCTTCGACTGGAATCCAGACGACAATCCATCTCCGTCGACGATGTGGCGCGTCGCTCATCTGGTGCCAACGGGGGTTCAGGTAACGAGCTTGCTTCTTTCTCAAATTCCAAGAGTACTTTTAAGTGACATCCATTTCATTCACGCGATCAATTGAAAAAGTCAAAAATAATGAGTTCAGGATAGCTCTTTCACCGTTTAGAGTTATCTTAATAAGCAACGAACAGAAATAAAAGATTCTAATCCTCCCTTGTGTAGATTTTAATTTCATTTTAATACATACATATATATATTGGAATTAGGATTATCTGTAAGGATATTGAAGTCTTGATGATTCTTTTGATGTTTCTAAGCATATGAGTAATGAGCTAGGCAGCAATAATAAAAAGTCTCGTACTCCTTAGGTGCTATTTTAATATCATTCGAATTTATATGCATCGAACTATGTACAGAAACCACTTGAATACTGAATTCTCGATTATTCTTTCACCATTTTCTCAGAATAAACGTAATGACCTGAGAGAGTATATAAAAGGTTCTGTAACATTTCAATCGAAGTTTACTTTCACCAGATGTCATAAAAAATAATAAACAAATATTCTTTCTAAGAAAATTCATCAAAAACTTTCAAAAAGCTCCTAGTTGATGATAATATTGTTCAATCTCATATAGACTCTATATAGAATATAAAATTCTAATACCTTAATAACAAACCATAGAAATGAATCTTTACATTAATCCACACATATTTATCAATTAAAATGAAATTATTTGCTTATTTATTAATTTATTTTTAAAAAATACAATAACAATAACAAATCACTTTATAAATCATAACACTGCGAGTCATTTGTTATTAGATTAGGTATTAAACTTAATTTGCGTTAATATTTTTGAAAAAAGGATTTATTTCATCACAAAATTAATTAAAGCATCAATCAAATAGTGTCCATCATATATACTTTGACCCATGTCTCAAGCAAAAAAGGAATTTCTTTTTAAAAGAAAGAATTGCCCACTTTGGCGGCTACCCACGAATCAGGCCAATTTTTGACTTCTTCAAAAGAATATAAGTGCAGCTCATACAGGTCATATATTATCGATGAAAACAAGTGGTAATCATAAGAAGAAATATCTGGAAAATATTTCAGGCGAGGAGGTATTGAGGTAGGACTTCTCGAAGCGTTTCCAAATAATATTTGACTATAATATTATTTGGAAACGCTTAATTGACGCTTAAAATAATATTGACGAACAATGTCATGTTGAAGATTACGTTGACGTGTCTTTTCTCATATTCTGGACGTTTTTCTTTCTCCTCAAGCGCATCATTTGCAGTCGATAACATTCACCAGTAATAGTTTCAACAGATTTTAGCAGCTCATGTTATTTTTCAGCTGCCCAAGAAACTATTAAACCCTTTTTGACAAATTCTTCCAGTTGATACATATTCCGCGAAAGCTTTCTCAAAAATTCGATGCTCTTCAGCTGCACTGTTCTTCCAACTTAAAAAGAAACTTCCTACAAATGTTCTTTTTCAGTACAACATTTGGCCTGTTCAAATCTTAAAATAAGCTCCATATCAAATCTAAATGGCAGTTGTTCAACATAAAGTAGTAAACAGTCTGATTCAAAACTAATAACTAATACTAATTACGCTATATGTTAGAAACCACAGGAATTACGTTTAATACCTAACAGATTTGAACAAAAATTTAAATTTTACACACAAAAAATTTTAAGTCACTTATAAGTAAACACAAAATTTCTAGAAACAATATTTGATTAGTAGTATTGATAATTCTCAACTTAGATGACAGCTGTAACGTATAATCAATATTGTTTGACGATGATATGAATTTATAGCATTATATATACAAAATAGGGATATTTCGAAATAGTAGTCAAGAAACCGAAGCAGAACATTTTTATGCACTACAACTCCCTTCTACAACACTTCTCTATTGATGTAGATATCAACTAGATGTAAATTTCATGATATGATCTAGACTTAGGAATTGATTAGAACAATAGGTAGACATAGGAGACTTTTTTCAGAAATCTATCCCCCTTTATTTTGTCCTACATCCTATAGAGAGCTTTGTTACTCCAAGTAAAAACATTCACAAATATTTTTACAATGTTTTCACTTTTTAGATAAGAACTTACGATCAAAAGCTTTAGTACAACACCTTTTAACTAAAAAAATTATCGTGTGTTTGACATAATGTAAAAGGCATTTATTCCAATGTTTTATATAAAACTCTTTGCTTAAAAGAAACCTTTATTCTGGAAATATTTTTACATAAAATAATAATTATAAATTTTGGGATAAATAGTTTTACTTTTCACATCAAATGAAGGTGTCTTTGTTTATAATACTATTCGTTTCTTCTGACTTTTCTTGAAAGCATTTATTCGGCAATTGCTTTGTTAGTTTTCTTGAAAGTCCCCTTTGTTATTTTGGGGAACTTTTAATTTTAACCACTTTTTGACTTATGTTATTTGATATACTTTTCATTATATTGTTAGTGGTTGAAAAAATTGAGCTAATTTGTATTGGGCTTCTTGCAGAAAGTTATGGTCATTTGACTGTTCCTCACCATAAAGTAAAACAAAAATAATTTTTGCATTTTGAAATTAGTATTCATATAAAGACTTTAAATATAATTGAAGTCTTACCATACATAATGCTATTCGATCTTAATTTGATATTTTTTTGCGATATGCTTCGCATTCCTTTTGAAAAATGAGTGGCTGGGTGGTGATTATTATAGAATATATACATTGATATGGATTGCCTGGTGAAATATTCCCATCATATGGTATACAAATAAAATACATTTTCCACTTGAACTTCCCAAACCAAACCTCAGTGATATTTTTAAAGTAAAATTGTCAACTTGTGAACAATAATTTAAAAAAGAACCATGAATTGGTGACTTTTCATGAGCCAGATATTGAAAAAGTAAATGCTTTTATCCACTCTTCATACTATTGGAAAATATTTTTAAATTTCTTTAAAAAAAACTTCCTTGTTTGAATAAAATTTTTATTCTTAAAGGTGTCTAAAGGCTTTTGGTCTCTTTTCCAATTGTTTTTGCATAGTCCTACCTTACCCTACCGGTTGGAAATCGAAACCAGTGAGGGTATTGTAGAACATGATTAGCTGTTACTCTTCTTACAGAGGCTTCATCTCCAGATTCAAACCTCCTTCGGGTGCAAGCCACCTTGCCGGGGCGCCGCCATTCGGACAACACCATTCAGCCCCCGAGGATCTTGATCGCCCCTTCGAGCCCCGATGGGTCCTATGCTCCAGGTGGGATGCAACAGAGACGACACTCCAGCGTCTGTCCGCAGGATGTGCGATATCAGTTCTCTTCCCAGAAGGTAAGGCACATTTTGAAAAAGATGCAGCATAAAATCCCGTTCCCACCGAGGCGTGAAGCGTTGAAGATTCACGCGGCAGGCAAGAAAATTGTTTCGACCACTTCACAGCGAAACGCCAGAAATAGCATTACGCCTAGTGAAGTTCCGCTTCGAGTTGAAAGTTGGTCAACTCGAAGCGGTACATTTCAAACCGGTTTCAGGCGAACGCAGTGAGGCTAGTGATTGCTCAACTCTTGTCGCTTAAACGCTTCTCGCCTCGGTGAGTACGAGCCTTAAGGAAGCATAGGTTATGGCGACCAAAGTTTCATCGCTTTTTGATTGGGTTTACTTAAAAATTGCAATACAAGTCGGGAAAAAAACATGCTTCGCAAGCAATTTTTTTCGCAAAAAGAAGAAATTGTGTTGAAAAATAGTGAAATGGGATCGAGGAAAAGACATAGTTTAAATACTTTTTAATATAAAATTATCAATAATATGAATTCTTACTATTTTAATACTCCAAATCGTTTTGAAATTGCTAATTGATATAGTTTTAATATTAATTATACTTCTATAACCAAACACGAAAATTAAAAAGAACTATAAATACAATTCTGATATTCATAATTTGATGCAAACATCCAAAATTCATACCCAATTTCATGTTTAAAAAATTGATTAATTCAATAATTATAATCCCTGGTATATTAACTTTTTGAAATTTCGTATTTTTGCGAGCGAAATCAAAAAAATAAAAGATATTAAATAAATTCAAATATAACATTCTAATAAATCAATGTTAGCAGTTAAGCAGTTAGTTTATCAAACAATGTTGACATTGATTTGTTGGATATACCTCATAAAGGAAACTAATTTAAAGTTGAATTTGTTATTACCTAGTAATATTTAATATCTAATTATTTTATTAAATTAATAAATAATATTAATAATAATTAATTTGTAATGGCTCTAAAACTTCTGATGGGCTAAATAATTTATCAATAACATTTGAACTACTCAGAAGTAATTAAATTTTTATTCAGAGAAAATGTAATTAATTAAATATATTTTGTTCACGTACATAAATGAAAAGTCAAATCCTTATTAATTAATTAAAATAAATAATGCTAATCAAATTATGAAAATAAATAATCCTAGTTAAATTATGAAAATAAAATCTTTCATAAACGTATTGCAGTAGCTGGAAGTACTAGACATAATAATATGGTCAAAAAATCTAAAAAATGTTTTTCTTTGAAAAAAAAAGACATATCGAGTTGGTGATGAAACTTCAGTAGACAAAATCGATGTCTGTCTATAATGGGTCTCTTCCTACGCTTTTTCTACCTGTCAATTGAGTTACTTAGAAAAAACTAAGGAAATAATTACTTAAATAAGGATTATTTAAAATTGACTTTATAATGCAGACCAGTAGAATGCTTTCCGCATTATATAGAAACCCTGTTTTAAGGTATGGATTTATGAAAAACTTTTGGTTTCGTTTTGTAATAAAAATTATGAATCCAACAAAGTAAATTTATTGCAATGCGTTTAAAAATTACGAGCATATGTAATCCTTCTGTATAAATTTAAAGTGTACTTGTCTTGTAATTTAAGAAGAATCGTAAATTTAAAAGATAAAGATTGAACTTTATAAGATTCATTTAAAGTTCCTACTAAGTTACTTACTTTCTTCCTTAACAACAATCCTAATTGCATGCAATTTCTGAAAACAATATCACAAGGAAAACCATAGATTGTTTAGGGGAATTAAGGAAGTTCGTTTAAATTCTTTTCCGTATGAAATTAGAGTGACAGGAACACCAATTCTGTCCATTTTTTTTTTTTTATTTCACCTTTTTCCTATGCAAGGACATTTTCAACTCCAATTACACAGGTTATTTATTATATTGTTCCATATGAAATGATTTTTTAGTATTAGCTGACGTTCTACATAATATAGTGTGTATCTTGCCTATGTCACAGTAATTTCTTTAGGAGTCCTTTTAAGTTTATATTCATTGTGTAATGTATGGAATTTGCTTATATTTACAGTGTAATGTATATATTGTATGTATATATATATATATATATATATATATATATATATATATATATAT
>BPLQ01013769.1:1001911-1029627 GCA_021605075.1 Caerostris darwini
TTAGGTTGGGGAAAAAGAAATCCATTATTTTTATATGAACTTCAGGACTTTATTTAACATGCTTCGGATTGTCCGATTTGGGTCAAATATGCACCGTTTTGTTGTATGATTTGTTGTCATTTTAAAGGTAACTTCATAATGCCTCTCTCATAGAAGTCCTGGTCTCTATTTGCAAAAAACTCTAGTAGTCGATTTTCACAATCCTCCCTAGATGCCAATTTTTTATCATTAAAGAAATTTTGCAATGCAAGAAAAAGATGATAATCGCTTGGTGCCAAGTCCGGACTGTATGGCGGATGCATTAAAACTTCCCAACCAAGCTCCCGAAGTTTCTGGCGAGTCACTGTAGATGTGTGTGGCCTAGTGTTGTCCTGGTGGAACACGACACCTCTCCTGTTGGCCAATTCTGGCCGTTTCTGGTCAATCGCTATCTTCGAACGGTCCAGTTGTTGACAATAGAGATCAGAATTTAGCGTTTGGCCATATGGAAGCAACTCATAATAAATAATCCCCTTCCAGTCCCACCAAATGCATAACAGAACCTTCCTGGCCGTTAGTCCTGGTTTGGCCACCGTTTGAGGTGCTTCACCGCTCTTTGACCACGATCGTTTTCGCACAGGGTTATCGTATGTGATCCATTTCTCATCTCCAGTCACCATCCGTTTAAGAAATGGGTCTATCTCATTCCGTTTGGCCAAGGCTTCGCAGATGGAAATTCGATCCATCATGTTTTTTTCTGTTAATTGGTGTGGCACCCAAACATCGAGCTTCTTTTTGAATCCAGCTTTGTGTAAATGGTTTAAAACTGTTTTATGGTCGATTTTAAGCTCCTGGGCGATGTTACGACTGCTAACATGCCGGTCAACTTCGATCATTTCTCCGATTTTATCGACATTTTCGACGACCGGCCTACCTGTGCGAGGTGCATCTTTAACATCAAAAATTCCTGAACGGAATCTACGAAACCAAAATTGCACATAATTGGCTGTTACAGTATCGGAACCATAAACACCATTCACAATTTTAGCCGCCTGGCTTGCATTTTCGCCTTTGTCAAAGAAAAACTGTAAAATGTACCGAATTTTCTCTTTGTTCACTTCCATTTTTAACACCCTGTAACTCCCAACTGAATGGACCAAACAAAAAACAGAAAAAGAATTATTTTAGTACGAAGTGCCACCTTTCTAACGAGCATAAATCTGAAATTGCTTAATTGATACTTTACGTGATATCGATCACTACAGCCATCTATCGAAAAAATAATGGATTTCTTTTTCCCCAACCTAATATATATATATATCCAATTGGTTTTAGTGCGCAAGTTATTGAATATTTGATTAAACATATCAATGGGCGGCGGTATGTGGTTTCATGTATATAAAGTAGTGTTATATATAGTAATCATGAATATAAAATGGCACCACGAACGTAATTTATTATAAAAAGTTAGAAATGTAAACTGACTCCAGAGTAACTTCCTCGTCTGTGTGGTCGAGAGAAATGTGAATATCTATAAAATGCGTTTGATTTTTAAATAAAAGAGTTAGTGTTTACAGTCCACTGGAGTATGTATGTTCTTTTATCTGGAGACCATAACAATATTCAATTAACCTGGGTTTGTGATCTTTTAAAAATTGTAAATTCAAAAGTTCATTTCATATGGAACAACCCAATATAATACTTAAAATCATCATCACATGGAAACTGATCGATTTCAAAAAATTCTCCAATACTTTTTTGCACAAAAAAAATTTTTTTAATTATATTTTTTTTTATTATATTTTGAACAAGATATATATAGGGAGAGTGTGAACTAATAGAAGGAATTAAAAAAGAAAAAATCCTTCATCCGTCAAAAAATTCTTCCTTTTCTCAATTCCGTTTTTTAGCTGAGCTGTTTCGAATTATTTTCTGCTTGAAACTGTAGCGGCAAGGACACCAGTTCTCCCAAATTTTTTTGTTTTCTATGATTGAAACATTGAATTTTCTGAAATGAGGTCGTTAACTTCTTTTATGAGAGCGGAGAGGATCGCACGTGCCTCATTCTCCAATAAAGATGTTGCTTCGCGAATTTTCCTTCCATAACACGCGCTCCAGAAAAGCATTTCGCTCCATATGTATTATTTGCGCAGCAATGGATTTCCAAATTTTTACGAGTAACATTTTTTACTGAAATCTAAATATTCTTCTTTATTAGATCTCATTACGTTCCTTAACAGTGCAATTACATGGTGACATTAGAAAGGTAAGTCCTTACATGTATCCTATAAACTTAAAAAGAAAAATAACATGGGCATGGAATATCGTAACAACAATAACTTTTTTAATATGATCTCAACATTGTTGCTTTTTTTTATGTCATGAATGTTTTTTTCTCCCTTTTTTTTTCTCTTGAAATTTTTTTTTCCTTCCTTTTGAACACAAAATCTTTTTTTTTTTTTTCAGCACTGATATTATTAGAAGAATAGTTATTTTTTATATAAATTTACTGCTTTCTTATACCGCAAATACTATTAAATATTTATTTCTATTCAAAAAGTTATTCTTTCATATCTTATCAAAAGATTCTTGGAGATTTTCTTATAGAAATCTGTAATCAGAAAGAAAATATAAGTAAAGAAAAAAATATATTTATTTCTAAACATATAAAATTGAAGCAAGATTTGTGAAAGTAGATAAAATATTAAAAATTACTTACTTTTTCTAGAATCCATTTCTTAATATGTCTGGTAGAAAGAAATACAACCATGAATATATATGTAAATGTCGCAGAAAAGGAATGAACAACAAAATTAATCAACTTATCTACATTTTTCTGTACTGTTTACCTACTTTAAAATCATCAATCATTTTTAACTATAATTTACAAAATTACTATGGATGCAAGAAACTAATCTACGGACTTGATAATTGGAATGTATTAAATCTTATTAATTCAAAAATATAGTAAGGATACGATTAATGAATTATGTATACTTATGTTGTTGTTGCTTAGTTGTTGCCTTGATTTAGAATCCTAAACCAAGTCCAGTAGAATGTATACTTATTCTATCTACATAGAATGACGTTCAAAAAATAGCCATCAAAAATCTGATTTGGTCACTAACAAACCATAAACTATTAGTTATAAATGCTTTAAAGAAAAAACTAAATAATAAATTCAGTATTTCCTTTTTACGCTGATAAGTACAAATAATTAATATAAAAAGTTATCATATTCATTCTCCGTATTTAAAAAAGTTGTAATTATATATTTTCTTAACTAACTGTTTAAGTGTATAGTGCAATTCGTCTCTTAATCATTACTGTTTAGAATAATAATCAAAGAAGTGCAATCCATTTGTTTTCAGCATTGCAATATTTTTCGTATTTCAATTGTATTGCCATAGCAACAACGGTAAAAATCTTCACATAACAAAATTACTTTTCGCGTCCCATCTTCAACTATTTGACTCATCTATAAAATATGTTCTATGGTAATATCTGTAGATACCAACTCGAATATGTGCAGCTGAATTGTATTTCTTATATTTTGATCGTTAGAATATGCATCGTTATTTTGTACCTGAATGGCAGCAGTGATGTCTCAGCAACCTGTAACAGTCCCATCAGTGTCCATTCTGTTGCAGTCATGTCTTTGTTAGTAATGCAATTCCTTTTATCAGTGTTATATCCAGAATGCTTTCTACAGATATAATTTACATGATCTTTTTACTACAGATAAGTCCCTCGCCAATAGTAACAACCCCCAATGTTGGAATGGATTTCTTATCCTCCGGTCGCTCCAATATGCGCCGCTATTCGGCAGCTGCTCTGTACGCCAGCAGTGGAGTTCCAGCCACTTGTAACAGCCGTGGACCGAGTCCAGCAGGATCAGCGTCTAGCCTTTTACAACAAATAGGCTCTGGTGTGGTAAGTTTTGGCAATCTCTTAATTTCCAAAAACCTCCACAGATTGTTCTTCTCATATTTTATGAAAACAGAAGTTTTTCTCTTTTAAAATAGTATTCAATTTATGAATATGAATGGAGCAGTAAATAGAAAAGCACTAAAATTCTTCATAAATTCTAAATGCATTGATTAAACAATAAAGCCCAAATGATGCTAGATTTACAATCAAATAAATCGAAAGAAAAATAAAGTGCATAGAAATGCTAAATAAAAATTTTAATATCAAAAATTTTATAAGAATTAACTAACTTAATTTTAATTGGGCATAAAAACGCATCTCCCTCACTGATTTTAAAATAGCTGATTATCCCAATAATATTTGAACTTACAATCTTACTTGTCTTCGTTGTCAAAACGCCAATATTTAAAAAGTTCAGCTCTCATATAAAAGTTTTTCAGTAATAAATATCAAAATTAAATCATTACCAAAATTAATAAACCATTATTAATGGCAAATATCCGAAATTAAGTCGCATTTATGATCTATTTAAATAAAATTTAAATAATATGCCATATTTGAATTCCAATAATATTTTCCAATTGATTTAGAAAATAAAATTTTTGAAAGCATAATACTTAGAAGAATATGTGAACTGGCATTAGATGAAAAGGATATGCTGGAATGAGCTGTAAATAAGCAAAATTATATGCAAGCTCAAATATTATTGCAGATAATCAACTACTTTAAATTCAAGTGAGTGAGATGGGATATTTAGGCCCAATTAAGAATTGCTAATTCTTATAAAACTTTTGATATGATAATAACAGAATAACTATAAGTAGAATAAATAAATTATATTGAACAGGACAATATATTTAACAAAGAAGCTATTAAACACTCAGTGAAAACAGACTTCAATAGTGGAGTGCATCAAGGCATATAAAGAAAGAAAGCAGAAATCCATTTTAGTAGAAGATGGAAGAAGTATTCAGAAAACGAAATTTCTTTTATGTAAACATTAGGAGTTGGAATGTATTTAATGCAGAGCAAATCGAAGAGTCTCAAGGAATGGTATTTGTTGAAATCGATAAATATATTTTCTTTAAGCACTAGAAATTGATTTATTGTTAAAAGCTACATCGAACTCCAATCAAAGCCAAACAGTTATTATTAAAACTCAAATGAAGTGAATAAGTACTAAATTATTCACTCTTACCATTTGTTCAACTGAGTTGTTAACATTCTTTATTTCATTAAAGGTTTTAGCAACATAAATATTATATTTTTGAAACATTATAAATTTGTTTTTAGTAAATGCATATACTCTCTTGATAAAGATAATAATAATAAATAGAAGCATTTAATAATAGAATATTTGATGAATTTAATTTACCCCATAATAATAATTGCAAAAAAAAAATAGATATAGAACACAACATTTATTATCAAAAAATAGATTAAATTAAAAATAGTATTCCCAATTTTTATTTTTAATGTTCAGATAGTAAATAATTCAGACAGTAATAATCAATAATTTTGTTACTGCATTTTAAACTTGTAGGAATCCATTGGTTGCAAACATTTGCCTTCTGTATATGCTTGAGTTTAAAATGGATATGCATTTCCTCGTTTTTATGGATTTTCACTTTTTTTAAAATTCGGAATAATGTAGATTTGGGAACTTCAATGGTGTAAGCTGTTGATATGTTGCCTTTTCTGTTAAGAGAAATATGTACGAGCTTTTCAAATTTTTCTCCATAATTTTTGCATTTACGTCCACAGTTTTGTTTTTTTAAAAAATCAACATTAGCATAAGATTCATCTTGACAATTATTTTTGGAAACAAGTTTTCAATTTTTGATTCTGTTGTGTTGCAGCTAACGTAATTGCACCTTTCTGCAACTTTTCGTTTTTCTTTTGATACATCAAGAACTGGACAATCGCAACTCGATCTCTGCTTGAAAACTCACTTTTTTTTTTCATCTAACTTTTACAATGGGTTGATATTCAACTGAAATATTACAATTGATTTCGATCAGCAGATGAAATAAGAAAAATGGCTATATTTCGTAATAACTAGGTAAAGTTAGGGACAGATATGCATGTGGTCTTGGTTCAGTGTTGTTCATAGATACAAATTAAATTATTTCTCAAAAAAAAGCGGTATTTAGCTGACACTTTATTAAAATTGCAAAGACAGCACTGCACAACTACAACACAATTATGTAACAAATATTTACCCAATCATCTTAAAAGTAGGTTAGTTTAAGGGTCTTTGTACCCTCCGACTGCTTGGAACTCTGTTGTCGACTGTCCACTGTCCTCTCCTTTTTTCCTCCTCTCTCCGAGGGCGAACGTGGGGGGGGGGGGACAAGAAATACCTGTAAAATCAAACTCTAACGTAGGGTTCAAACCGTCCTTGAAAGAAATATCTATTAACCTTGAGTTCAAGGTTATACTTTGTCTTGGAAATGTATGGTAGATCCTTACTTAGGTTAATCTAAAAATTGAAAGGTGTGTCAAAACAAATGACAGATGTCACATAATAATGATTTTAATTGAAGGCTTCCAAAATTTTGCTCTGCAACATAACTTACATCTTCATTCGCCAATAACTCCTGTTTAAATATTCACTTGCTACTATTTTTATGGGACAAAGGGAGTATTGCTTTTAATTCTTAAATGCATATTTAATGGTGTTATTTATTTTTCATCTAGTGAAAATATATTTACATTTAGTGATTGTATATTAGAATTTACGTATTAAAATTGATAGGGGTTATAAATATATATATATTTTTTTTTCAAGTTTGCTTCTCTTGCTTTGACTTAACAGTATTTTCTTTTTTCCAGCAATCTCTTTTCGGAAAATAATGATCTGGATGACGGTTGGAAAACAAAGCGAGAGAGAAAGCTCCAGTGACCTGATGTGAATGGGCTATACCCCCTTTGACAATCCACGACAATGCAGTGATCTACTCTTGCAATGCTCTACTTTTTCCAACCCTCCATTCCAGATTGTGTGAATCTTCTGTCTTAAACTCTATAGAAAAGGACGACGATGAAAAGAGACCTAAATGGTGGCTCTTATTGTGTTTAATTTGTGTATTGTAGAAGAAGGTCTTTCATCTTATGCTTTCTTGGGTTTTGCCATTTTCCAAGCGATATTCAGAGCAGTGGATTTCTTATGTAAATGTCTCACTCTGCTTGATATGCACGACTGCACACCGGTGATTTGAACTCACTTCAAATACAATAACTACGCCTTTGTAAGTTATTTAATAATAACACTCATGTCAATACTTAGCAAAAACATGGAAAGCCATCATTATCACAAAATGGTGAAATTGATTAATGTATTCATTAATTATTACTCCAATATGTCTTTTAATACAATGTCTGTTAGATATATCCCTTTTGCAATACATGAGTGTACTTTTGCAGTTATTTGCTTACACTATGATATTAACAAAAGTTAGGAATTATTCGTGTTTTCAAGTATTTTTTTTTTTCAAAACAACCTTAATCATGTCCCTTTTTTGAAATGAACGTCCTTAATTATTACAAATAATTATCCTTTTAATATTACATATTTGTATATATGTAATATTAAAAGTATTTAATATTTATTCAAATAAAATTTCCATTTTTTTTTTTTCTTCACTTTTTCCCGCTCTCTCTTTTAGCAATCTGCCATGTTAAATTGCTCATGTTTTTTGTTAAGAAATACGCTTACTTACAGTTTAAAATAGCTACACTATACATTTTCTGCAATTTAGATTTAATTATCGTCTTAAAACCATCATTTAATCATCGCAAATTCTTCCAAAAATATGGATTGATTTAAAGAAGCGTTTCTTTAAATTAAGTCTTTTTAAATACTTTAGTTTCTTCATTCATAGCATTTTTTTAATAAATTTGAAAATTATATCTTCTGGAATCGGAATTTTGCTTTATTTCTAATGAACCGAAGTAAATAAATACCATCAAACAATATGTTTATCTCCCAGTTTTTATTCATATTATTTTTTTAAATATTTCGGTGCATAAAAAAGAACTATTCATTATAGTTAAATCAAAAGCATATTTTTAGTTATTTATTGAAAACATTTTCACTAACACTTTCCATATTTTGAAAAAATCCGCAGAAAAACGAACAAATGAGTAGAAACACTTGAATATCTATCCCACATTTGTGAGGAAAAAAGCAGGAAAATACTCATGCAGATACCCCTGACTATGACAAATTATTTTAACAGAGAACGCCTTGTGTCAAACAATAAATATAATTTTGAATCACAATTAACTGTTTCAGTGCCGAGTTTTTTAGTGTCATTACATAAATTTCTTCAACGGAAATGAGAGGTGCTGCTTTACCAGCTAACTGGTTTAATTAAAAGAGGAAACGGACGAATTTATTACTAATTAGGCATGTTAGTGAGACATAAAAGGTGCAAAGCAAAGTTTGAGTGGAATTTTTTTTCATCTAATTTTTCTTTTGATATCATGTAATTTACAATTAAAATTCCTCCGAAATTATCTATCTTTAATTATGTGAAATACGGTATAAAACCAATCTAAAATATCCAACTTAATAAATAAGATTCATCAGAAACCAATCTAATAAAAAAATAAATCTTAATCATATAGTAATCTGGAATCCTCAGAATAAAAATAAATCCAAGTTGAACTTAAGTCGAGGGAGTGAGACGTTTCTTTCAAGGAAAAATTCTGAAACATTTTTTACTGCTTAATGCAGTGCAAAAATTATTTTGGTGGGGACCATTTACAAACATGAATTTTGAACGAAGTTTTAATTTTAAAAAGAAGAAAAATTCACTGCTCTTGAAATAAAAATATATATATATATATATAAAAACATTTTGTGTGATGTTTTCAGTTTTGAAATAAATAATGATGTTTACGAAGATAATTAAATAGGTTCATTTGATTTCCAACTCGTATTTTAAATTCGATGTGTCATCTTAGAATATAGAACAATTCTGTAATGTTCATATAAACTTATCATGGTGTGTTGAATTAAACGAAACATATTTTGATGCTATATCATCTACCCCACTGTATCCCTTTCCTGTTGTTCTAATATACCAAACGAGGATTGTAAAGTAAAAGGGGGTTAAGTGCCAAAACAAAAGAAGAAAAATTAAATTACTACCGTTCGAATATCAGTGCCGTGTGCAACCTACCACTGAATAAAACTTGAAATCAACCCTTAAAATTGTTGCTTCCCTGTATACCTTTAAAGCATATCAGTATATATAACATATGCTACATTTGAGTATACTGTGAGGTATAGTGATAAACTTTTTTCGGCACTTACACCTATCATCTTTACATACCTCAAAAATATATGTCGATGTGATTTCTAATCCGCGCAGTGATTGCATGTTTCTTGTTTTAGTAAGTAAGTGGAAGAAAATCGATCCTTATGAGGTTTGGTTTCTCATCCATTGATCCATTATTAAAATGGTTTTATTAGAATTATCTTATTCCTTCATGATAGATGTTGCTACATGGTTGCAAAATGCTGTGCAGACTGCACATGTTTCTCGATGCACTTTGTTTCAATGCCGCACCTTTCCGTGTCATGTTTAGAGTTATATTTCAGATGGATTTCATTGCCGAGAAGGTGTTCTTGCAGAACTCTTTAAAACAAAGCGCGCTGTCCCTTTAACATAATGGATCGCTGAACTGTGGATACTTTGAGAGAAAAGACTTTTACCTACATAAAATCGCTTTGCAGAGAATCAAAGCTTTAATTGTATTGGAAAACTCATTTGTCAGGAGATACACAAAGCTATGGAAAAAAACTTATTCAGTTTTCATATCAGACTTGTGCACTAAGAAAAAAGATCAAGAAACGATAAAAAAAACTGTCAATTGGCATGAATCAACCAGCATGGTCCAAGTTTAAAGTGGACCTCCCGCTTCGTTTCCCCCTATTTATTCAAATGTCTGTTGATATTTGGGGAAATTTTTGTGTTCCATTTTGATTAATGTGTCATGTAATATAAAATTAGAATCTATTGGGCAAAGATTCGCTCTGCTCACCTAGTTTAACTCTTCTTCCTCTCTCTGTGTTTGTAAGCAATTTATGTGAATTTATGTCCTCTGTAAAAGGACTTTATTTAGCCTTCAAAAACACCGTGCTTTCTTTCTCTAATTTCCAAGTACAAAACGCATACTTCATTTCAAATTTCGTGATGATTTTAGTATTCTTGAGATAAATGGAAAGGAAAAATTGCTTTATTTTGGTGAATTCAATGGGATTTAACTACATTTCGTTTTAGTTCAAGACATGCATAATCGCTGCTTTACTCAATTGTGGACAATCATTTACCGAAGAGTATCTAGAGAGTATAAATAATTTTTCTAAGATTACAAACAATTTACACATGAGTAGGAAAAAAAAGATAAGTTGCTCCCATTGTTTCTTCAATTAGAATTCTTTAGCTTCCAAAATTGAGGTTGGGTTTCAAGGGCTATTGCGATGCGAACGCCACACAAATCGAATGAAACAATTGATAAAAAAAACGTGCCAATTAATATGTACTCTAGTCCACATCTTTTTGTTTCTCTTTTTTGTCAAAATTATCGCCGTGACCATCTGTGCACGCTCTGTGTGTTCTTTCTATCAAAGTCTTCTCTTGCTAATTCATTCCTTGTACAGAAACCAATATTCATTCGTGGCCCTGAAGAGGCGCTGTGCATATTGTGTTTGTGTATTTTCATGTGCTAAAGATGTAAATGTAACCCTTGAAATTCTTTTACGTACTATGTTTTCTTCATTGCTATGTTCCAATAGAATTGTCTGTTTCAGTGTTCATTTATCACACATGAAAATAAATTTTATCTGTGTATAGATCTGAGTTTTTTTCATTCACACAACACAAACATTCACTGATAAATATATGGATTAATTCTAATAAATATGGGGATTCGTTAATATTTCTTCTGAAAGTATTTCAACTTTTTTTTCCTATAATTGATTCATTTTATAAACGAATATCACCCAGAATTACTTAGTTTTAATAAATATTATAATATATTTGGCTTTGATAAACTTTGTTGAGAAAAATACACTTGAATAATGCAAAATCAGAACTCAAAAAATTTCGAGATATTCAACAATGTACAACAAAATCATTATGAATCAGTTCACATCTCTGCCATTTAGAAACTTTTAAATTCATATGAAAAAAATATTTGAAATTATTAAGAAAAATTTTAAACATTAAATACAAAATACAAACACAATATTTTGTAAATTATTTCTTCTGTTGGTTGTGTTATAAAAAATTCACACTTTATTTAATTAGCGAAAAACAAATAAATTTTTTCGCTATTTTTAGTAAATGCCAAATAGAGCTATAAGGGATTCAGAGAAAAAGAATGAGCTTTTCAGTGGTTTAGTTTTTAAGTTGCAATAAGAACGAATATTGATAATAAAACACAGCATCTAAGTGCTGCTTTATGAGGTAATGCAATCTAAGCAACTTAAACTATTTACCTATCTATCAAAATCATTGTTAGGGAGATAGTTAGAAAGTAATTACATTTTATGATAGTTCTAATAAATATTTAGTTCTCTTAAAGTTCATACTTGTCTGTTATAAAAACATGTTATTTGTATGTTAGATCAAATTCCTAATCAGTGAAAGACAAAAATAGCAATTAAGGTTAAATTATTGTTATTTACTTATAAATAAATACTCGTATGTGAATAAGGAAGAATAAAAAAATTCTCTTCTAATTTACAATGCTAACAAAGATTCCTTATCTTTTTAAAGAATATCCAGATCAATGCCAAGAACGAATTGTAGATCATAATAGTATAACTAATACTGTTGTGTTTTATTTTAAAACTCAATAAATAAATATCTAATGATACATGAACTAAAAATAGAGATTCCTATACTAACTCCCAAAACGTTAAAATATATTATAGGGTGTACCAAAATTCAGGCAAGATTTGAAGCAAGATTTCATGGAAAATCTTGCGTGAATTTTGAGACAAGCTAATACCGTAATAACTAATACCGCAATAGCCAGTACAAAAATTAAACTAATCAGATTCCAATGAATTCAGGGACTTATTAATGAGAAGAGAAATATACTTATATTAGAGACAATTTTTAAAGATAAAATAATATAGTTTAATTTTATAATTTAGGCATTTTAATACATCCTAGGAACACTGATTAATTTTCAGAACAGTGTTTAACAGCTAATAATATTATCAAAACGTAATTATACATGCAGTAGACAGATTTGCATTTAAAAGACAAATATATAAACATATTACTTCAAAGATAAATATTGGAACAATAGGGTACCAATAGCAAATGACAGATTTGACAACAAACTGCTAAAATTATTTACACTATATGAAGTTATTGTATGCACTCAATAGAATAATTCATTCATTTTATACTCAGAATTTATCTAAGCATTAATCTTTCCCATAACATGATATCAAATTGTATAAAACTAAATGTTTATTGTTGTACAACAAATAAAATTCATGTTACAATCTGCTAAATACACTATTATGATGATCAAAGTTAATATCAGTTTTAGGAGGTCTTATGAAAGGAATTAAAAAGGTCAATGTCACTCACATATAATCATGTCACAATTTGCATCACACTTGGCCAAATCGCTAGCATGGGATCAACAGTGCGCAGCATGGAGTCAACAATATTGGGGTAGAGGGGGTATTCTTCGTAAGTCGCGTCATCGACTCCTGGAGAATTGAGGAATAGGCCTTGAAGGAAGGAACTTTAGATCTCAGAGTTCTCCTTTAATTTCTGGTTCACTCCGAAATCAATGTTTAGATTTCAGTCTCAATCTTCAAGATGAACTTCATATGGGAAGACCATAGGAGCTTGATGACGATGTTCTTTAATGGGTAATGAAGCCCTATTAAACAAGCTTGGTTATGTCTACAAACGGTTTCGTTGGATTCCCTGTGACTTAAGCAAAACAATAACCCAGAACAAATTTCCATTGCTACTTCTTTATTTTATTGACAAGAATATGACCCATTCTATAATCACCTGGTTACTGGTGACAAAAAGTGGTTTGTGTATGACTCAGTGAGGGCAAGAACCAAGATTATGCCAGGGCCTCCTATCCTATAAGGTCAATTTGCACCAAAAAAAGCTAATGCTTTGCATTTGGTGGAATTGTGGAAGTTATATCCACTGAGAACTTTTGCAGCCAGATTAAACTGTCACAGCAAACCTATACTGCATTCAGCTAACTTAACTGGATACAAAAATACATGAACTTCGTCGAGCTCTGTATAACAGAAAAGATGTTGCCTTCCAGCATGATAATGTCAGGCCTCACGTCACTTTAAGGACGAAGGAGAAGCTCCGGGTTCTTGATTATGAAGTTTTATCATATCCACCATACTCACCTGTCTTGGCACTATCTGACTAACACTTGTAAAAAAATTTCGAAATTTGCAGGACATTTTATATCTCATCTATCAAAATTTTTATTCATCAGTCCTTTGTAAAATATATTTCATTCTTATATTCAGTTTCTATTAATTTAAGCCATTCAGTTTTTCTTTTCTGTCAATATAATAAAAAAAAATATATGATGTATGATCTTTTAAAATTATTATGTATGATCTTTTCAATTATTTTGTGCAGCAATAAAATGATGTGGTTGAATTGAATTAAATTCTTATAATTTAAATGAATTAAGAAGAGGCTCAGAAGCATAAATCACTTTTTGATTTCTTTTAGTTGCTTAACTTTGTTTATAGTTTTCAGTTCTATTTTTTCATGAATGTAACTTTCAATTTATTAACAAAATTTAAAATGTATGATTTTTTTTCAATTTATCTTGCTTTTAAATTCTAACAAAAGTAAATTAGTGTTAAAAGACTGCTGAAATAATTTTTTTCATATGAATGAAAATACCTATTTGTTTACGATTTGTTGCTTTGAATAATTTACACTGGTACTTTTTTACAATAGTTATGTTTTCTACGTTCTGTAAAATATGCTTCATTCCTGGTACAAATTTTTGGATTATGTTAGTTTCATTCCAGATATTTAAATAATTTATTTATTTCAAATCAATCATCAGTCTGGTTAGATTGTTTCGATCCTGCTTTTGTGGTTAACAATGTCTTTCTTTAGATTTTTTTTATTTTTAACCAATTCGTTAGTAAACTTACATGATGCACTAGCAAGCAGCATTCATTCGTAGTCAGCCTTCTTTGTTTACTGAGTGCCATCAAATGAGAACTTACTATGTCACACCTAGCGAGAAATGAAGGCAGCTCTCCTATCGCACGTTCCCGTCTGGACGCACCTTGAAACGCACCTCGAATACTGAAATCAAATGAATTTTAGTCAAATCAACAAAGTTTTTTTTTTCTATAAGGTTAGAGGTAAATTTTATAATTTTTATTGCTCGTACGGTTATTTAGCAAGCACACCAATAAATATATTTAACATGAGAAGTAACCTACAGTGGTATACAAAATCTCATCAATAACAAAACAAATTAGGCGTACATGTTACTGTAGAAACAGTAGAATATTTTCTGTTTTTCCAATAACCTAATAGTACTCAAACTTTATACTTGCGCGTTCTCCTTAACAAGGTGAAAATTTGCAGCAGTTTCTTCGAACTTCTTAACCATTAAACATTCTAGTAACTGATAATATATTTATGTATGCATAACAGGGGGATTTTTTCAGAATATTATTTACAGTTGTATTTAATTGATCTTATTTAAATGTAACAATATCTAGAAATATTCCATTTTTTTAACTGCAAAAAAATATTAAATATTTTAATATTGTCAATCAATAATAAAATAGTTAGTCTGTTTGTTAGAGTATTTCCTGTCTGACGTGTAATCAGGAAGTTCTCTAAATTTTATTAAGAAATATTTGGTTGTGCTTTGATAACAGATAAATAAAAAGGGAGGATGAACTGTATAAATATGTTGTCGTTAAAGAAATCAAGTATTTTAATATTTAGATTAAAAATTTAAAATTCCTTACAAATTAAATAAATTTAATTTATTTAATCGCCTTTCATCTTTATCTGTTAACTTTTTTTTCAACATATCCGCGTTTTCCGTGGGAATCGACTTCACAGTTAGAGAACGATTGCAATAATTCTTTATCATGCTGCCATCTAACGGTCAAGTGCAAAAACTAAAATTAAAGGAGCTGCATCAATGATATTGATTCATTTCCGTATTCGAAATACTTGAAAGGAATCAAAAAAATATTTGGCGCGAGATATATTTATTTTGGACTTGTTCATTATAACTTACTTCAATTTCTTGTAGACTGTCTTGTTCAATACCATCAACAATCGATACATCTCAAAGAGGTAATAAATGAAAATTTTCAATCTTCCAAATAGTTTTTTTTTTTTTAGTGCATATTTGATAGTACATTCACAGCACCTAATTTTTCAAAAATTTATCTTGTATCCATTTTTGCTATATAAGTTCGGAAGGAAATATATTTTCCACCAAATCCTAAATTTTAACAACACTTGTCTAATATTCAGTCACGAGAATTCAGTATTGTAGTTTTTCTTCAACTACTTAAAAGTATTAAAAAAGGGAAAGAAACAGCGCTCACTAATCTTTACAAACTTGGTTAAAATGCACCAGGTATGTCTGCTTAGAAAACGCTGGGGCAAGATTATTTATAGGATAGGTAATTCAATGTCTTGTAAAACAATTGGATTCTCCTATATTGAACAAGAACCATTTATTTTATTACCTAAAGAAATATACAAGCAAAACATGTTCTTAATAATATTTTTTTTGATAAATTCCTCACCAAATTTATTAATCGATTTGTCGCTTAATTCATTAATTTGCCACCAAGTTTCCACCAAATTTGAAACATTTAAAATTCCGCTATTGGCATATTATTATTATTAAGAAATTAATATAATATAAAGAAATAAAAACTTTCGCAATAAAAAAAATTCACAAATAATTACTATAACTACTTATTAATAATTATAAAAATTAGAAATTAATTAATGCTAGGCAAATAGTCACAAAATTAAATTATTTTGTTCTCGCTGCCAAGATATAGAGTTGGGAAAGTTTGGGAACACATATAAAAAATTTAAAAAAAGAGTAACATTGACAACAATACTAACTATCATTGTTTCACTCATAAAAATAACAATTATTAAATCATCTTTGTTTTAAAACAGGATTATTTTTAATAAAAAATGTTGTAGGGCTTCCATATATATATAGTAAATAGGTGGACACAAATTTGAACTTAATCCAACGAATAGCATTTTAATGCGTTTTTCATTTGAAAATTTAGTTATTTTTCTGTCAGCTGTATTAGTCTCGAAAATACTATTTGGAAAGGATTTATTAAAGATTTTGCTTGAGAAGAAAAGTATATATTTCCATGAATTTATAATATTATTATTTATTTGTTTATAATACTATAATTTATTTGTTTATAATACTATAATTTATTTGTTTATAATATTATAATAAAAGCACAGAATAATATAAAATTATTATTCTGTGCTTGTAAATACATTGATATAATTTGCCAATAATTATACATGGGTATATGCTTTTACCATGACTTATTATTCTTTATATAAATTTTATTTATTATAGATTCTCTTTATTTATTATTCAATCTATTTATTAATTATTTAACCTATTTGCATCATAAGCTCATATATGAGCGGAAATATGCTGGCTATTATCACCGAAGCGCATATATGCAATGAGACAATTGCAAACGAATTAAAGTATAACTATTTCCTAGTAAAAGCAATTCTAAAAAAATGATAAAAATCGAAGGTTTTGATTTGAATTGTAGTGAGAAAGTAAATAGACCTACAAAATCTACCAATAATCAAAAATAGACCAACAAAGGCATACATGAATCTTTTGAACAGTTGCGTTATTTTTAAAACTATTCATAAAGATGGAGCATTTTACATCTTCAAACAAAAATTAGCAGAAGAAATAACCAAAAATAATAATAATAATAAACCAAAAATAAAAGCATCAGCAACACGAGAAAATAAAACCATGTCCATCATTACCATTAAGATTTACTGGCCAACATTTTCTAATACCCATTAAAATAACTTCATCATGAAAAGTTGTGTAATTTTTTTATCACAAAAAAAAAAAAAAAAAAGTTCCAATTTATCAGTGTGATAACTGCCATGTGGTTATATGGGTTGAATATCATACGATGCAAAACTATTGAATTGAATTTCTGAAATTATTTTCAATCTATAACTTTATTGAACTAAATCAAATTATAAATTTGATGTGTTCGCCAGTTTGGCTCTCTTTTATCATTTTGAAATACTTTTATCTTTAAAACACTATGGGCTGTTTTTTTCGATTTTTCAATTGATGCCAATGAGTTAATTTAATGACATTAAATAGTAAATTTAATTGTAGGAATCTGTTAACTTCTTCAAAGATGTAAGGGCATGGAATACATTAGTGAGCAGAGTTTACTTTTTTGAAAAAATCCGATGTCATATTAATGATTCGATTTTGTAATACATGTCTTTTAAAAAGTACCACAATTCCACAAAAAGGTATTTTTCCATGGCATAATATTGAAATCTTTTTCCGTGATTCATGTTATCAGTGAATATGTTTAAGGAAGATTTAAAGGTATAAAATAAAGATTTTAAATCACTCTAAATAATTGTCTTTCTATCTGAAATATGAATAATTTTTAAAAAAATCAAACTATATGTGTACGTAAATCACAGCTTTCAGAAAGAAGGACATTCAAGAGCGATTGTAACAACCAGTGCAAATGTTTCGTGTCATTAGTTGGGCTGTCCGGTGGGAGTTTTCTGGGTTACGCAGATGTGAAACAATAATAATCTCCTCTCTCCACTTGTCAAGAACTATTCAGTATATTAAGCGAAACATAGTCGTTGGTGTAAATATGTCGTCGTTAAAATCCTTTACTTAAAACGATATGTGCTTTTTTTAATTTCATAAATTATGTTACATATTTTTTGAATCGTCACTTAATTTTCTCTTGTAGTTAAACTTTTTTTAATTCTGGAATTAACATTGGAATTCAGCCTTCTGTAATTCTGCACTGACGTTAAATCATTGCTTTTTCTGTGCTTTTTATTTATAACTTTACTATAGCTCGGAACTGATTACAATAAATGAATTAATTTTTATTGTTGAAGAATATTAAACATTTAAAATTACTCATTTAAACTCTGAATATTAAGAAAATTATTAATCAGAAGTAATTTTTCAAATAATGACTATGCTCTAAAATGCAGGAAAATTCTGTATATGATTAAAAGATAAAGTTTTGAATATGTTTGGTTGAAATGACTTAAGGATTAATTTAATAATATACACTATTTATAACACATTAAAAACGCATAATATACAATATTTATAATACATTAAAAGCACATAATAAGCACTATTTATAACTAAGAAAATTTTAATTGTTGCATAAAAATTGGGATAATTTGCCAATATATTTTTCCGGATTAAAAATTTTTTTAGCACACTGAGATATGGAATTTCGTAAACACGCAGATAAAAAAGCCAATACGGAACAAACGCCAATGTTTTTCATATCAGAATTTAATTTATAGGAATTTTTATGTCAACTATAAAGATTTACTGAACATAACTATAAAGATAGGTCCATTGCGCGTTTTCAGAAATTCTTAATGTGAGTTGGTGAATAAATTTCAATTAATTTAGAATCCCATTGACCTGTTTTATTGGAACAACCCATTTTTTGTGCAACCAGAAATACATTCCATTTGTCAAAAAAAAAAGTTCTCGTGCAGCTCAGCGATTTCCATACGTCATTTGTTCATGTCTTTTCTCAGAAACATTTACTCGAACCATTGGCTTCAGGGGGCAATTGTTTATTCTTGCGCGTTTTGCAACTGTCACGCACGTTTCTATGGCAAAAACTCATTGAATGAATAACGATCGATTCGTAAATAACACATGCCTCGAACAGTTCAACAATGACACAGTACTATCTTCAAAAAAATTTTGAGACGGAGGTGCAGGAATAGCTTGTGTCTTCAATTTAGATTTGGAAATGAATTCGGAAACCAGTTGCCATTCTCCTCTAAACCATAGACATTGGAGATTTCTTCATTGATTCTGTGCAAGTGGTTGGATTATTTTTATTAGATAATATCAGCAAGTTTTTGTTATAAAGGTAAGCTTATTTCTTTTCTTAAATATATTTTATGCAAGTCAAGTTATTTTTAAATATTTTATCGAAAAGATTAGGTTATTTTTAGGTTTATTTCCAAATATTTAACCCGGGATTATCGTTATTTATAAATATTGTAAAGTATTGCCCACAAATATTGAAAGAATATTTATTTTCTTTAATTTTAATCATGGTACTGAGAATGAACAGTTGAAATTTTGAGTTATGTTTTTAGTGCATTTTGTAAGTAAATTTGATCCTCTTTTCGGCTAATTTACTTAAGAATTTGCAACTTCCCAATTGTCTTTTTTGTAGACAAAAATTAAACAGGCATAATAATTGGGGGAGGCACCACAATTATAAGCTATAATATTTTTGCTTGTGAATTTTCCAAATAAAGATGGGAAATTAAATTTTAAATTATTATTTCTTTAGCTGAAATATTTATTTCTATTACTGAAATTTCAATTGAAAGTACACACTATAATGTACAATATTTTTTATAATTTTAAACTTATTTTTAGTTATGACAAAGTACATGTAATCACTATGCTCCTTATTCAAGTTTCATTTAAACATAATTGTATCTAGTATTTTAAATATTGTATCTAGTATTTTTTTAAAACACATTTCATTATAAAAAGACAGACATTAATTTTTAATACTGTAAAAATACGATTATCTTATTAGAAATTTCTTCATAAGTTATTAAAAAATGTTTGGTTTTATCTTTCGATGTGATAGTAGTCAACTAAAAAAGTTATGATATCATTAATACGTTGTCGTAAAGGGAAATTGGATTGATGATATCTTTATATTTAAAATTAGAAAAACCTTACCAATGAGAGACAATTATTAATTTTAATGTTATTAATAATTAAAGTTTATTTTCATCAAAAACTGTAAGAAGACTTTTTCGCATATCAATTTTTCATTCCCTTCAAGTGATTTATTAATTTTTTTTTTTTTTTTTGTAATAAATCCGCCGCTTTCCACAATTTGAGTACCACTGACCTGAGACATACGCAGAAACATTATTTTGATTTTTATTCTTATTTTCGACAGTTACAATAAAATCTGAATGTAATTTTCAAACTGTTTACTTTGTCTTTCTATTGATTGACTTATGAGCTTCTACGTTAGTATCTCATTACAGTCATAGGAATTGATGCAGTTATATTCTACAAACCTCACAGAGACATTAATAAAAAAATTGAAAATTTTTATTTTTATGTATAAAAAGATACACACAACAATACATTACTTTGGAGGATTTTAAGTTACCTTTATCAGCCAGAGAAAGGATTATTCTGAGTGTATATTTTTGATGTTGGCATTAGACTACATATTCCCGTTAGATTAGTATCGTTAGTAGTTAGCTGGATTAGTATTAGTTTTTATAATATTATAATAATAAAGCCTAATTTCAGCATATAATTTAAATTTCGTTTATTTAAGACTTATGTATCATATTATTATTATATATTACCTATTATTATATGTTATTTTATTTAATCATTTATCTTGTTTGATAATGAAGAGAGCACTTCCTGATTTTTTTTAATAATCTAACTAGTATTAAAGAACTAAGAGAATATGAAATATGAATGAAACTGCACAAAGTAAATGACATTTTTAATTCTGAATAAATGTAAAATTTCAAGAATTTCTTTACATTTTATTTCGTATTTTAATAGATATTTTTCTTTGTTTTGTAAAGATGGAAACTGAAGTTTGACTTCACCTTAGTAACTTTTGCACAAGATCCTATTTATAGAAAGACACTTTCCGAAATCAACCTATTTTTCAAATAGAAAGAAAATTGATTGATTTCAAAATAGAAACAGATGCAGACTTTTAGAGTAGATAGGTAAAGAAATACTAGATAGTAGCATTTCACTGTAAAAGTAAATAATAGAAAGTCAAAGTTGAATGTATAAGGCAGAAAAGCCATTGTTAGAAAAGTTTCAAAGAGCAGAAGGTAGAAACAGAAATAATCAATTGCAGTTGTTTATTAAACATTGTGCATAATGATAAACATCTAACAATTTGTAGCTTTGCAAGAAAAAAAATGAGCTAGCTTTTGAGATCTACGGCCATTAAAACTGAACATGGAAACATTTGTAATTTGGTTGAAGTTAATTATATATATCCCAAACTAAGTGTCAAATCGTCTTTTTGTACAATGTAACAGGCCTTTTTTTTACTCTGTGTGTGAATGTATTTCTATAAACAAGGTAATTTTACTTTATAAAGCAATTTACGTGTATTTACTCGCTTATGTATACTTACTATTTTGCCTCTTACAATAATTTAAGTGTGCGTATACATATTTTGCTTGTATATTTAAAGTGATTTTACTTTTTAAATAATCTACGTGTGTGTATATATTGTGTTTGAATATTTAAGGTACGCTGTATAAAATAATTTATGATTGTGTATTTATTTAAGGTAATTTGCTTTATAAAATAAGTTTCACTTGTGTATATATTTAAGGAAATTTTGCTTTACAATATAATTTACGTGGGTGTATACAATTTGAAACAATTTGTTATTTTATTTCAATCAGATTCTAATTAGCACATTCCTATTTTTTATGTGAATACCAATTATCTAGTTACGTACCTTGCATGCAATATCTTCCTGCCTTTTATATTTCAATTGTTAATAATTTTGCAGCAATTGCTTCTACTGTCTAATTATTTATTAGCTATTACTCTTTTTCTAATATGTATAATATTTGCTTTGAAGAATATTCCTTCAGCTCTCTGATTTGTATATTCTCCAATGTAATGTTTATTGCATTACGTTTTAAATTTTTCTAATATTTTACCTAATGTATTTATATTTTTTATATATTTTAACACCTCATTTCCCCCCCCCCTTTTTTTTTTGCTTAATTTTAAACTTTTGATATTCTTTTCTGATTTTGTAAAACTTTTCCTCGCTGTTCAGCTTCTTTACCCCCAAAAGGGAATTTTGCGAAATTTTCCAGTCTCCATCGTGCATCCATTCGAATTCACCCACATGATTCCTAAACTGTATAAAAGCAACTCGGCTCTAGGAACTGTGGTGTGGTGTGGTGTAATACCCCATGTTATGTAGTATGTTAGTAATATAAGTTATCCATATCTATAATTTATGTATTGATATAGGCTAAATCTTTTCTATTTAGAAAGAAACTTAAGTTTCTTTTGAACTCATTCAAAAATTCTTTCATCTTAATTATAAATTCATATCATTTTAATATATATCTTATTCATATCATTTTAAATTAATTGATAGAATTTTTTTTCTTTTGATAAAAGATTATGTGATGGGGTGCAGCCCAAGTAAATCGTCCATTTTGGTGGAACAGCGAAGAATACCCAGCCTCACTCAAATGAACGAGTTCTCAATGGAATCTCAGAAAGAATCTTTCCTCAATGATCCTGTGGATGAGATTGATTTTCCAAGTGAAGACTTTTTACAGGTACAGCTTTATTTCACATCATTAAAATTTTTTGAGATTTCTATTCCAAGTATGTTTAGTACCATGAACTTATTTGCACAAATTTATGAGGGTTGGTACCGAAATATGCATCTATATTACCAACTGCTGCATTTCTTAAATCTGCGTTTACATATTATTGTGAATAGACATTCTTTCTGCACCTCAAGACAGGAAAATTTATAAAAGTATTGATGAAGAGCGTGATTTCGATTCGTTCGAGTCGAATTAGCTACATACCGGTGGTCTTCAACATTTTTTATTTATTTGATCTCTATGTTAATAATTTCAAAGGTTCAGTGTCTATTTATCATAAAATTATTTAAAATATATAAATTACTGAATACTAAGTAAATAATTAAATTCAGAAATACCAAATTAGGGGGGGGGGGAATCTAAGAAAACTACATAAAAAATATTAAATATATCAAAGTTATTTCAATATTATTTTACATTTAGTTACAAATTCCTTTAATTTTTCTAATTTAGCTCTAAACTCATAACTTGCTTGCTTGCTGATATTTTTGATTTGTTGTTACCAATGTTGTGGTCAATTCCCCACATTAAATCTATTAACATGGATTGTTTCATCAAATAAAGGCATATGCAAGAATTGATAAAATTTAAAATTTAGCAATAACACTTTAATAATATACAAAAATCTCTCTACTGTTGTCTACAATTAAACATTTGCATTACTGTCATTCATTTAAATGATAAGTTTTTTCTCTTTTTTTTCCCAACACTTTTATTTTGGAAATTAATCAAATTTTGTTAAGCAATTTGCTTTTTATTTCTTAATTTACTAATACTTTTACATTAATTATATTCATTTTTTTATTATGCTTCTTTCAATTTCATGATTTTCTTGTGAATTTGTCCCAAGAGAGAAATAGAGAATTTCCAATAATAATTTTTGGGCATCTTAATAAAATGAAAATAAAATAAATGATTAAATAATAATTAATTAATACGATCCGGCAACGCCGGATCGTATTCTGCAATGGCAGATAAACAATGAGCACCCTGTCAGCTAATTTGAAAAGAAGAAATAATTGAAAGATTAACACTTCGGTGTCTTTGTTCTAGGAAATTAACTAGCCCCAAGTATTTTCTCTATGGGATTTTAGTTATGTGAAGTCAATAAGGTAGGAGACTTTCTTTCCAGCTTTAAATAGCAGGGATGTAATTTTACTTGAATTAGGGAATAAGAACAATTTCTACAACTGTATGACAAACTACTACAGATCGGAAAAGGTAAATTAGCAATATATTCTTTGTAATCTGGGGTCGTCCGTAGCAGAGTTAATACTTAGATGCAGTCCACTAGATGACTGTTTTCCCAAATTATCACAATTTAAACTGGTTGCGAGAGAGGGCTATTCTTGCTGTTAAAAATGAAGACTTTGAGGAAATAAAGACTCAAATATTTTCCATATTACCAGGTATAATCACTGAATGCAAAACTTTCGGTACTGTAATAAATGTTGATGAGATTGTCAGTTATACAACCGATTTCTTAAACTCACTGGATTCGGCTGAATTGCCACCACATCGCCTTTTACATAAAGTAGGATCCTCAATAATTTTATTACGTAGCCTCGATCCGCCAAAACTTTGCAATGGCACAAAGATCTGTATAAAGAAGATACTGGTCAATGTGATTAATACGACTATCTTAGCAGGAAAGAGAGAAGGTGGAATAATATTAATCCCACTGATACAACACATTCCGACTTACCCCTTTTAGGAGATTGCAAATTCGAGCGAGACACTTTCGTGAACAAGAAGTTACAGGGGCGGTCTAGTAAGTACTGCGGAGTAGCTTTGAGATCGCCATGTTTCTCTCATGGACAGGTTTGTGATGCTTGCTCAAGGATGGGTTTACTTTAGAATTTATTTATAACTGGAGGTGAAACTAAAATATTATTTATGATCAGGTTTTAAATTAAATTAATAATATTAAACAAAACATATTTTATTTCATTATTATTTGTATACTGCTCATATATTTTTAAATTCCTATCGATAAAATCACTTCAATGTCACACTAAATTTATTCTTCTGTTATGCATTCTCCTATATAAAAAATAAATACCCGGGCAACGCCAGGTAAACAGTTAGTATTAAATGTAACATAAAACTTTCTTTACATCGACATTAAAGATTATATATTTAATAAATAATTTTATAATATAACGATTTATTGAAAATACAATGACATACGATTTATATATTACCTATTTTCTAATAAATAAAACAAGATAAGGAAGTGTCAGTCACAAGATAATAAATAATGCAAGAGAATGAAGAGAAAAAACACTGAAAGTAACTCAATACGCAATATGTCCCGCTGCGGAATAATATAATAACCAGTAATAATTCATCCGGTATTTGTTAATAAACGTTGAAGTGCTAATCAATATTCGTATATGCCAGCCAAAGATGAATATTGATTCAAGAAGTTATAAACAAAAAAACTGAGAATCTGATGACGCAGATATTTAACTCGGTAGCTATTGGTGACAGACGAGGGAATAAAAACTTTCAAATGCAAAACATCTACATGTATTTGAGTTAAAGGGTTCAATTTTGTGATATAATATCCCCTTGATAAACCACTCCTCAATGTATCGTAATTTGGAAAAAAATTCATTTTTCAAACACATTTTTTAGGAAAAAAAAGAAGTCACATATATTTTTAAAAAATCACAGGCTATATACACCTTCTTTTGTCTAACATGAGTGATATAATTAGGGCTAATGGTTCAATCTAAAAACACTTTTACAGTTAAATATAATTATTCATGTTTATATTTTTCAATGGCGCCTGATGGCAGAGTGACTAGCACTTGTTAGCCACAAAAAAAAATAATAATAATAAATAAACATATTTCCTAAATTATCTTTATATACAATAAAAAATAAGTATTATAATAAAACCAATAAAGAATTTGATATGTATTATTGCATTAATTTAATTTTTATTTTTCGATTTTCATGCCTATTTCCCTTTTGGATATATTCGTATATCTTCCTATTCTTCTGTGACTTGATGGCCAATTGATTAGCGTTAGCCTTTTGGTGCTTCAGGTTCGAATCCTGGCTGTAGCATGGATGCTTGTTAATGGTTTGAATTCCACTTTAAACTGTAGGTCCCGGTCTAATTAGTATAAAGTGTGCAAAAAATGACCGTGACAAACCAATTTTATTCTCCTTCTTACTTTAAATTCTTATATTAGTATTTAAAAAAATAATCCATAACAATTCAACGGGCATAGCCCAAGAGCGATACTTTCAATAATCAAGGATGGTAAGTGCGTGACTGCTCCGCAGCCAAGAGCTTCGTTCATCCTTCAATTGATATCCTTGCCTAAAAAATTTTTTCACAAATATACATTGAAACTTTTAATTCATTAGCAATAACAACTACTTTGTTTAGTACAATTTTAGCGTTTCTGGCAATAAATAGAGTAGAGATGAAGACGTTAACGTTATTAATACGTTCTGGTATATTAGATTTTGTTCTGGTATTTTCAACTATTACCGATCCATAAACAAAAGAATCAATGCCCACATAAAAAAAATATTTATTTTTAAAATGTTTAAACAATTTTCTTAATTTTAAATTAATAAACAAATTTTCTAAAGTTGGATTTCCGTTTTTCATGATTTGATTTGAATTTTTTTGACTCTATCAAAAGGTTTTGCATTTTTATTGTTTGGTATTACATTAATAAAATAATATTTGATAAAATACATATTTGACATTATAAAATCCATATTTGACAAACAAACTGGTTTTTGATGCTTCTTCTGAAAATTCAAATACCGAGAGAGATATTTACACCCTAATACCAAAGAATTTCAAAATTTAAACTCTTTTTAATGTCTCTTTACCTTTCTTGTAATCGATCTTTATGATTCGATGGAATCATTCAAAGACCAATACTTCTTGAATCTCTATAGAATCACGTAGATTAAAATGCTTCTATATGCATTATTATTAATTTTTTTCAAAGGAATGTTCTATATTTCTTTTCTGAAAAGCCTTGAACAATATCAAGGAGAAGTTAAAAATATTTTTGTTCTAACTGATCTTTCAGAGCTAAAAGTACAAATTTTGAATCATCTGAAAAAGCATAATATTAATTAGGAATTATAGCTAAATAACAATTATTTAATATTAACATGTAATGACATTTAATCAATTTTTAATAAAAATATTCCTAATTAAAAAAATCGATATTTTCAGTGTTGGAATCTTAAATCTCTTTTTCGTACCATTACTTAGTTTTTATATATGATTTAACCCACAATGGGATTTTTTAGGAACCAGACGACCCTATCACCTGTACCTTCAATCCAATTTTAGTACTTTTCATTTGAAAATTTATTTGTTTTGTTTATTTATTGTATCTCTCGTGAACTTTTATAGAAAAGAATTTTAATCATCGTTTAAAGATGGAGGAATATGCCAGGGTTTTTTTTCTCTGGTTTTTCTTTCAAGCGTAACGTAAACACGGATTAATTTCTCTAAAAACACTCCAAGAAAAAATTTATTCACTGCAAGTATAAAATATAAATTTCAGTTGGCAGGTGGCGAATCGCCGCAGGAGGAGTGGCGCATCGCCGTACCACGATCACAGCTGCTTTGTGGTAAATGTTTGGACCAATATTGTGGGAGATAACTTGATAAAACCTTACCTAATACCTCATCTTACCAATGAAAAGTACTTGATATTTCTGCAGCCAGTGTTGCCACAATTTTGGCTGAACAACAGTTTTCTACATCGATGCGCCATGCCATACCATTCTAGCACGACACATGGACATTTGAGCAACAATTAATCGAATGCGGTAGGCCCGTTCATTGGCTAGCTAGAACGTCAGACTTACCATACCTGAATTATTTCATCCCCAGCATATCTAAACACTGATGCATGACATCCTTATTAAAAATGTTCATTTAATAATCAAAATACATAATAAAAAAAATATTTACAATAATGGCTGAGAATTTTAGCTTTAATAATGACAACTATTTATTCACTGCAAGCATAAAATCAAAATTTCAGTTCCAAG